>CM053787.1:656615066-656925066 GCA_028749045.1 Cupressus sempervirens
CTTATCACATCAAGGTTGGTGTATGTTGCATCACATCCCACATTAGTACAATTTTATGAGCTCTTTATGACTCTTGTTGAGAACTATGTGTGGGAAGAACGAGTTGTCAAAAGTTTCATAGGAGAGATATTCTTAGACCTAAGACCGAGTAACATTGAGAAATTTTTCTATCTCCCAAGAGTAGATCAATATGTGAAGATAAGTTATCATATTGTAGAAAGATGGTACAGGGAGAATGACAAGAAGGCCATATAAATCATAAAATCATCATTTTTTATCAATAGAACACCATTGGGACAAAGAGCCACAAAGATAGATATGACTGGAGGATATCTGAAGGATGATATTAGTTATGCCATTGTACTTTTAAGCAGAATCATGGGCCTACCAACAATAGGATATCTTCATATCTAGATGGTCTGTTTCATAGAGACCAATAGAAAAACCAAAATGCCAATTGATTGGGCCATAATACTAAGTGAAAAATTAGATGAAAAATTGGTAGGAGTTAAAGCTTACCCCAAATTTTACATGACATCATATTTGGTATACTTATTTCTAGCAAGGACAATTGACTATCTAGAAATATACAAGAAGGGAAGCATGTGAGATGCTAATGCTTGGCCCTATGCAATGATGAGGCATATTAATGTCTCAAATTTTATATAGGATTTATATAATTTGAACTCACTCTTTGAGCCTTGTTGAAAACATTTCCCACACATTTTTTTTAACCATCTTGTGAACTTATGTCAGGTACAACTAGAACCTATTAAACCAATGGATAGTAGCTATGACATACTATGCTTAATATTATACATAGAATGCAATATTCCATATAAATATTTTTAAGCTATGTTCTAATGATTTTTGTTCATAGCTTTTATGTTATTTTTTTAATAAGTATCCAATCCTCTATATATAATGAAGAAGGGATCATCTTGAAAAAGGGAGGAGGAAAAAAAAGTTAATGAAACAATACTAGTTTAAGATTCGAAAGTTGCTCTTTTTTGTTCTTCATGAATTATTCAATCATTTAATCAAAGAAGAATTCTAATGAGAGAGTGATTTTGGAATACCTATTATGTTCTTAGTTAGTTGAAGCCAACCAAGGGGGCCCACTTGGTTAACTAGTTAACTATTAACACTTGTGGAAAATGATCATAGTGGATGTTTGAATTGTTAACTAGTTTAGAATTCTTTTCCAAAGTTTTTATAGTTATCTATTGTTATTCTAAGTGTGTTTATTGTTCTATATCAGTAGTATATATCCCTTTCATGCATTTTAATTTCTTATAGCATAGGTGTTGAGACTCTTTAAGGAACTTAGTGCACATATCATGCTTACCCATTTCAAGTCCTACATCCCTGGGTTGACAATTCAAGTGTATTTTTCATGATGGAATAGATAGTTCTAAAAAATGGACATAGTATCCTTGAGAGAGGAATAATGGTTTGATTATCTTGATCTATTATGGAACCATGCATTTTTGGCACCATTGCGGGGGATGGTGTCAAACTAGGAACCTTTATGAGTCTTTTACTTTCAAATTAGTGTGCTAGTTAGAAACCACAAAATTGTGGGTTTGATTAACAAGTCACCAATTCAATTACATGCACCAAAGAGGGAGGCAATGAGATGAATATGGGAGATTTCTTCCATGGGAGTCTATTAATCTAAATGAAGAAATTCAAGAAGAAGTTGAGTTCCATTGTTGGATGCAAGCCCTTTTTTTCCTATAGAGTCATCCTTAAGAGCAGAACCTCTAGATACAAGTGGTCTTCAAACTTTTGCTGAAATTTTGGCTAGTTCCCTTGATAGTACTACTCCAACTCCACTAGTTGTTAACAATACAATACCTAATGCTCCTTTTCAGCAGCAACCCCATAATAAAATACCTCTAGTAATGGCACAACCTACTTTTCCATTTCCCCTCCCAAGCCTCATAAACAATGTTAATCTCAAAAATATACTCCAACTACTCTTCCAAAATTTTATGGCCTTGCAATTGAAGATCTTGATACTTTCTTGTTTGAGTTTGACATACTCTATCATAGCTTTGACTACAACACTAATACCCATAAGCTCAAGTCATTTCTAGAAACACTAAAAGAATCAACTTTAAGATGGTTCATGGGCTTAGGAGCCAATATAGTAGGTACATGGGATGAAATGCAAACTTTTTTTTTGGACAAATACAAAGAGTATTGCAAATCAAATAATTCTAGAGGAGATGATATCTTTAGAATATCACAAAAGGAGGATGAAACATTGGAAGACTATGTTTCATATTTCTTATATACACTACAAAAGAATGCTTAGCATGTACTATCAAAGGATTCACAAAAGCTAGTCTTCTTGACAGGGTGAATGATAATTGTCTAGAGGCACTAGACCTAATGGTTTTTGGTGATGTATATCAATCTTCTTCAAATGACCTTCAAAAAATCTATCTTAACTACTCAAGGTCAACTATGAAGAAAGGAAGGGGACACCAGATTATAGCTACTAAAGGAATTAGTTAGGGTATTTTAAAGCTTGAGATATATAATCTACTCTCAGATTTTAAGAAAGATATCATAAATGATGTCGCTACACATCTCGACACAATGACTACAAAGAAGAAGCATGCAAAAGATGAGGTGGAATTAGCTAAGTACTGCCCACACTACTAGAAGCAAAAGAAAGATTTCCAATGCAAATTGGTCACTAATGTGGAAAACCAACATCTTCCAACTAAGTACATTAAGATAGATGGAGAGGATGAGAAAGCATTTTTTGTTGCTCAATGCCAGCCATGGGCCCAATGCCAAGGTATGGCTCATGACCCATTACAAAATTCAAATCTATATGGTAATTAATGGCAAAATTGTAGTACCCAAGGTCCTCCACAATATAGTCAACCTAATTGGAGTAATGCTTGAAAAAATAATCCACAACAACCTCAATGGCCCCAATATTCCCAACCTTTCTAACCAACCTAGTAAAATAATCAATGGTAAAACTAGTAAAACCAATGGGAACTACCCCAAGGGAATTGGTAGTCTAAAAACCAATGGAGAGGACCTCAACAATGGCCTAACCAAAATACTAGTAATCCACAACTACCACCTCTAGTCCAACAACCTGTGTTATTGTCACCATCTTAAAGTCTTGGACCTCAAAAGAAAACCCAGTTGCCTACACAACCTTAGCCAAATCCAAATAGCTAGTAGCCAAAACAACCCATGTATTTTGTTGATGCTCAGTAATACCCTAGTTATGCTCTAAATGTTGCATATATACATTTAAGATCTAGTACAACCCTATTAGTGCCTAAACTACCTCTCATAACTAAAATACCAAATACTCTTGCAACACCAAAACCCACAACTTCGAAGCCACAAATGGTTGACCCAACCAATGTAACTAGCTCAGCTTAAACTCAAACAATAGTTGAACCTCCTTTTCTAGAAAAGCTTATACAAATTAAACCTGCACAAATAGAGGAATAATCCTTTGACATCATTGATTTGTTAAAGAACATGCATTTCCAAATACCCTTATTCCAAGCTATTAAAGATGTTCCTATTTATTTCAAATCCATCAAGGAGCCTTGTCTAAAAAAGCCCAGGAGGAAGAAAAAGGATCCAACTATAGTCCATCTTGTAGGACAATTGGCTGAAATCATGTTAGGAAAATTGACCATTCTTAAATATTCTAATCCAAGAAGTCTAGTTGTGAATGTGATTACAAATGGACAGTTTGTTAAAAATTCTTTAATAGATCTTGGTGCTGCTATAAATATGATGACTAAGGATACTATAAAAAACCTGAATATAGAAGGATTGAGGGCTACCCCATCAATTCTACAACTTGCAAATAGTTCTACTATCACTCCTGATGGGATGATAGAAGACATAGTAGTAACCCTAGACTCTCTAGAGTACCTAGCAGATTTCATGATCCTATCTCCAAAAGTCAATTTATCTAGTTACCTATCATTTTAGGATGACCATGTTTAGCTACAGTTGATGTAAATATAAGTTGTAGGTCAGGAAGTATGACCATATCCAATAGATAGGCAACAAAGAAATTTGAGCTATATCCTCTAGCACAAACACAAACATATTTAAGTACATCTATATGGCTAGATTTAGGGGATGGAGAAGAAGAATTAAACTCTATAGCTCAACTTATGATGTTACATAGACAGTCTTTTCTAAAGTTGAAGGAAGAGGATTTAGTAATTTAGAGTATTCTTAATAACACTTGTGTGGTAGAAAAAGATGTATCTAACAATTCTATCTTAGAATTAACTAAATATGAAGATTATAATGAGAGTTATTTTTTACTCAAGGAGCTAGACATTATCCATTAGCTCTTACCATGTGAACTAGATACAAGTCCAATCTCTAAAGCTGCTATAGTTGATCTTACAACTACTATTGAGTTGTCAAAAGGTCATAATCTCCATGTCATCCCCAATTGCCTTCCACATAGATGAAACAGTTAACAACGCTTTTTCAAAAACATGAAAATGTTTTTGCATGGGACAATGGGAATATGAAAGGGTTGAGTCCTACACTATGCACTCATAGAATATATATCAATGAAGGGTTCTTGTGACTTCGTCAACCCAAGAGAAGGATTAATCTAGCCCTTAGAGAAATAGGTAAAATTGAATTGCAGAAATTTCTTGATGTTGGTTTTATATATCCTATATCTAATAGTAGATGGGTTTCACCTCTGGTCATAGTGCCTATAAAGAGAGGAAAATGATGGATTTGTGTAGATTATAGAGAATTGAATAAAGTGAACCAAAAGGATCACCTTCCTTTACCATTCATTGATCAAGTTCTGGACACTCTGGCTAGTAAGAAATACTTTTCTTTTCTAGATGGGTACAGTGGTTATAATCAAATAAGTATAGCTCTTGAAGATCAAGATAAAACCACATTTACATGCCCATGGGGTACTTTTTTATATTCTATTTTTCCATTTGGTCTATGTAATGCCCTTGCAACATTTCAATGAGTTGTGATCAACATTTTTGTTGATATATTATACGATTGTATGGAAATATACATGGATGATTTCACAACATTTGGAGTCACCTTTGAAGAAGCCTTGATGAATTTTCAAAAGGTTCTTGTCCGATGCAAAGAACATAATCTATCTCTTAATAGTGAGAAATGTTTCATGCTCATGCAAGAAGAATTGGTGTTTGGTCATTTTATATTAGTTGCAGGAATACAAGTGGATCTGGCTAAGATAGAGGTAATTCTAACACTACCCATACCTACAAAACCAAAAGATGTTAGATCTTTCTTAGGTCATGCTAGATATTATAGATGTTTCATAAAAGATTTCACTAAAATAGCCAGTCCTTTGTATACATTATTGACTAAGGAAGCTGAATTCATTTGGATACCCAAATGTAATGAAGTCTTCCTGCATCTTAATAAACTCCTCACCTCAGCACCAATTTTAAAGGGACTAGATTGGTCAAATTCTATTTCATATCCATACTCATACATCAAACTATTCTATAGGAGCTACACTAGGACAAAAGCCTACTAATCTTGAAAGTGTCATCTACTATATTAGTAAAAGCCTTCATGGACCTGAATTGAATTACACAAAAATTGAAAATGAAATTTTAGCTATAGTCTATGCATTGAACAAATTCAAACATTATGTATCTGGATATCCTATTTTTGCTCATATTGATCACTCGACTATAAGTTACTTAATAAACAAACTAGCTAAAACTGGTAGATTGGCAACATGGCTCTTATTGTTATAGGAGTTTGATATTACCATTATTGATAAGCCAGAAAAATTCAACATAGTTGCTGATTATTTATCTAGATTGAACATTACTGATGAAGATCCAACTCTAATTGAAGATAACTTTCCAGATGAGCACTTGTTCCATTTAGAAATTCATACACCATGGTATATAGACATAGAAAATTATCTTGCTACAAATAGAATGGCCCCACACTTCTCTCACAAAGAAAGAAGGAAGTTAGTAGAGAAAAGTTTTCAGTATTCTTGGATAGATAACTATCTCTTCTATGTTGGACAAGATCAGGTCATGAGGAGATGTGTCACAAAAGATGAGATATATGATATACTGCATACTTGTCATGACAAACCATGTGGAGGCCATTTTGTAGGAAAAATAACTGCACTAAAGATACTTACAACTAGATATTATTGGCCAACCTTACATAAGGATGCAATAACTTATACAACCAATTTTGACAAATGCCAGAGGATGGGCCAACCAACCAAAACTAATGAAATGCCACTCAATCCATAGATTGTAGTAACACCTTTTGACAAGTGAGGTATGGACTTCATAGGTCCAATTGACCCAACATCAAGTTGAAAATCCTCCATCTTAGTATGTATGGATTATGTAACCAAATGGATGGAAGTTAGAGCAATGAAAAATGCAAGAGATGAGAAAGTAGCTAAATTCCTATATGAAGAAATATCCACTCATTATGGAGTCCCTAAAGAACTTGTTACAGATCAAGGAGCCCAATTCACATCAAACTTGAGCACTAAGGTTATGAAAGAATACAACATAAGGCACCGTAAATCCAGTCCCTATCACCCTCAAGCAAATGGGCAAGCAGAGGTCACCAATAGAGGAACTAAAGCCATTCTGACTAAGATAGTGCACATATACAAGAAGGATTGAGCCAACAAATTAACTAAAGCTATTTGGGCATACAGGTTCACATGGAAGACAACAACTAGATTCATTCCATTTGAGCTTGTCTATGGTAAAGTATCCATGTTGCCTATTGAATTTGAACATAAAATGCTACACTCTTCTTTAAAGTTAAACATCAGTCTTCTTGTAGCACAAGGAGAGAGACTTCTCCACTTGAACTCGTTGGATGAAATAAGAAAGATAGCTTTGGAAAGAACATAACTTATTCAAAATTAGTGAAAGAAATGACATGATGCACATATCCATAATAAACAATTCAAAGTACGAGATTATGCTCTCCTATAATATTCTTGCTTCAAAGAGAATCTAGGGAAAATGTAGACTTGATGGCTAGGACCTTATGAAATTCAATGTGTTTGACAATGGAGCAGTGCAACTAACAATAACTAATTCTATCTAGTTCAAGTTACTTGTAAATGGCCATAGGTTTCGCCTCTATCATAAACCATAGACCAAAGATTAGTTCCTACAGTAGTTCCAACCAACCAGTTTACCAACTCCTATGAACATAGTTCCTATAGCAGAAGGTGAAAAACTTCTTTCTGCAACCATTCCATGAAAAAATTTCATGAAACCCTCATAAAAGAACCTCATTTAATATGAGGTCCATTATTTCATTCATATTTTTCTTTTTCTTCATATCAGCCCATCTCATTTCTCTATCTACCATCCACTTTTAGGTACATCAATTTTTACTCTTTATTCATTTTTAGCACATAGGTTTTGATATTTATATATAATACTACATGAATGTATTGTATAAGTCTTAAAGCTAGTTTATCATTCCTATGCCAAAAATTTTAAAGTGTGGACACTTGTCAAATTTTAGTGGGGGGTCAAGAAAGTGTATTAATTTCCAAATGTCATCTCCATGTTATCCTGAGTCATGTCTACATTATAGGTTATACTTTGGTGGTAGTCTAATATTTTTCATTAATTTTAAAATCTTTCTATATCTACTATACCTTTTCATTGCAATTTTGGGAAAAGATCACCTATGTGTGACATGATTGAAAGGACTAAGAGTTATTATGAAAACACATTCAATTAAACCTTGATTTCCTTCATAATTAAAGCATCATTATTTTACATGTCAAACACAATGGAGTCTTGTTAAGAGAAGTGGTAATGGCATTTTTCATAAAGATTAGTTCAAAATTTAGAGAAGAGGTAATTTGCAAAGGTGAAAAGTGGAAAAACTTATCACAGTGCTGAGAGCAGAGGAATCAAAGCTAGACATTTTGAGATGGGTGGATAGCTAAAGAGGTATGAGCTAGTCATTCATAATAGTTTACTCATAGATATTGAAGCAATCTGAGGATTTCATGCTTTTGGATGGCTTGGCTATTTATTAAAATTAACCGTGTATAATGAAGAAGTGGCAATGGAATTTATGACTACATTTGATGAAGGGGAAGCCATAATATGGGGACTAAGAGTGATTGCTACTAAGGAGTGGATAGTAGAAGTAACAAGATTACCAGTAGTAGGGGAGCATTATCCAATATGGATGCCACTAACTTTTCAGCCTCCTACCCTTCTCTGGCCTCTATATGAAAATAATGCTACCAGATTAGACTGATTGGTTGAAGAACACTTGGGTGAGCATTGGAGATGAGCCAAAGGATATTTCTACACCTTCAAAAGTGGGAAATAGGAGATGGCTATAGTGGGAGATTTCAGTGCCATGGAAAAGAAGTACAATGCTTGACAACAAGTATTTGCATAGTGGGGGGTAGATGATGAGGCATATTAATGTCTCAAATTTGATATAGTTTTTATATAGTTTGAACTCACTCATTGAGCCTTGTGAAAAACATTTCCAAGACATTTATTTTAAATATCTTGTAAACTTGTACCAGGTAAGGCTAGAACCTATTGAACCAATGGACAGTGGCTATGCCATACTATGCTTAATATTATACATAGAATGTAGTATTTCATATAAATATTTTTAAGCTATGTTCTAATATTTGAATAAGAGTAGGAATGTTTTCGTGCATATGTGCTTTGGATGTTTCTAATTTGTAGGAAATGGAGAAGTGGCATAAAGAGTGGTGATTACCTTATTAAAGGAGGAAGTAATGAAGATCTTTCATGGAAAAAGAAACACATATTAGTTCCAAATGATAAGCTGCATCTGCAAGGAGAGTAATTGTTTTAGAAAAACTAGGAAGACCCAACTTGCTATATTTTCTATGAGCTATTATTCTATTGCTTAATCAATATTTTATGTCATGGCTGACATTTCACCATCTTTTTTGGTGATGTTTCTCCCTAGCTTTTATGTTTCGTTTGTAATAAGTATCCCATCCTCTATATATAATGAAGAAGGGATCATCTTGAAAAAGGGAGGAGGAAAAAAAAAACTTAATGGAACAATACTAGTTTAAGATTTATAAGTTTCTCTTTTCTATTCTTCATGAATTATTCAGTCATGTAATCAAAGAAGAATTCTAATGAGAGAGTGATTTTGGAATACCTATTATGTTCTTAGTTAGTTGAAGCCAATCAAAGGGGCCCACTTGGGAGGTGGAATAGATTTAGGTAGAGTAGATTCATTTCTTGCAATCTCCTATTTTAAGATAAATTTACTATATTGGTCTTGCAACATAGTTACTATGAAAGTTCCTACAACACTTGTGGAAAATGATCATAGTGGATGTTTGAATTGTTAACTAGTTTAGAATTCTTTTCCAAAGTTTTTATAGTTATCTATTGTTAGTCTAAGTGTGTTTATTGTTCTGTATCAATAGTATGGACCCCTTTCATGCATTTTACTTTCCTATTGCATAGGTGTTCAAACTCTTTAAGGAACTTAGTGCACATATCATGCTAACCCATTTCAAGTCCTACATCCCTAGGTTGATAATTCAAGTGTATTTTTCATGATGGAATAGATAGTTCTAAAAAATGGACATAGTATCCTTGAGAGAGGAATAATGGTTTGATTATCTTGATCTATTATGGAACCATGCATGTAGTATACATTGGAAATATTCAAGACTACACTAAGTTACTAAGAGGGGAGGGGTGAATCAATAACTCCTAAAACTTTAACAATTTCAATTCTTAATTAATAAGTCAATTAGCACTTAATTCATCACATCTAATCTAATTGGATGAATGAGAAACTAAAAACATGAAAGCATCCATAACACTTGAACACAAAGATTTGGTGACCTAGAAACCTTCCAAATAGAAAGTAAAACTGGGGTGGGGATGATACCCACAAATATTAGTACTATAGAGTTGGCCTGTTAAGGCTTACATTGATCACTTATGATGATCTACCCTATTAGGAGCAATTAGGATTGACAGGTCCACCTTGTGAGAGGACTTACAAACACATAATGAAGTATGCACTTAGTAAAGAGATTTATAAAAGACTGTTAGGTCTACCTTGTTAAAATATTTTGATTGGTTCACCTATTAGGATGAAGTAGTAGATCTGTAATTTGCAACTTAGTTTGGTAATAGAGATTCCTTAGTGTAGTGGTCGCCTTTCTGTGATAGATATGTCTCTATTGCTCCTTATATTGATATGGCCTTTATAATTCTTTATATGCTACATTCATAACTTGAACTTTTCACATCCACATTCACATTTTCACTCTTACCCACACTTATTGGATATGATAGAATACATTACATATATTTACCAATCCAAATTATACAATTACAAAGTTGGCCATGATACAAGTTAACACAAATATTACAAAGTTATCCCACATGAAGATACTCAAGTTTTGAAGACTAACTCGGGGAGGTTTTGATACATGGCATCCACTATCACTGCTTGGCACCATCGTGCTCTTGGTAGATGTAGAAGTTCAATCCATACTGATCACTTTCAAGTAGTCTTGAACTCAGTTTGCACTGGTGACTCGGTAGATATTGTACAACTTGGAAAACACTAAATCACTTGGTTAGCTTAAAGTAGCTCAGTTAATACTCGCTTTGCATCACATGAACTAAAAACTTAGTAAACACCACAATGCTCAGTAACCACTGATAAACTTGGTGAATACTAAAATGTAAGGTTTGAACTATTGGACTTCACACTAACTAAATCTACTCAATAACCACTGGGATCAGTCCAAAGACTCGGTAGCAACTATAGAGCTCGGTGGCTACTAAATCTAAATAATTTTGTGTCACTAATAAAAAATTTTACTGATATGTCAAAAATCTCCCTCTTTGGTATTAGTTACAAAAACACTTATTAGGCCAAAACTGAATACTTTGTATTCATCACCATGTGATACTAGCTCAGTATATATTTTTTGAAATTTTTCAAAATTGATCTTTGTAAGTATATACAGATTAGTTTTCCACCATAGCATATTTCTCCACCATGCTATGTGTTCCTCTATGTACATATAACTTTTCTCTTATATACATATGACATTTCTCAAATGTAACTTTTCTCCCATATCATAACATATCTCCCCCTTTTTGACAGTAATGCCAAAGATTTATTCTAACATATTTACATAGAGACACCAAAATGAGATAAGTCAAAGTGTACCTTAAGGGTGATTGCCAAGGTTTTATCCCAGTTTTCTTGCAATATCTTGGATGAATGAATTGCAATTTGTACTTTTGCTGATAGTTCAATCATGTGATCCACAATAGAGAAGTTGTTATCATGGATTAGAGTCTTTGAATATATAATGTGTTTCTGCATAGTATCGATGACTAGAAGGATCATATTTGGTATATCAATCAATGTTGAATGGATCCTTCCTTCTTCTCCTAACAATTCAGCTTGCATGTCTGACAAAAATTTGATCTTCTTAAAATGTGTAGAGCTTGAACTATGGTCAAGTTGCAGCTGCTGAGCACTTGCTTTAAGATCTATATCAATTTTTGACAATTTTTCCATCACTTCCTTTGTATACTTAGTGACATCACATAGTTTCCCAAAAAGTGATGACACATTTGAATAAGTGGCCTCAAGATTAACCAAAATTGTTGAAAGCTCAACTTGATAAATGTCTATTTGTTGAGCAATGTGCTCAAGCACTTTATTGTTGAATTTCTTTTAAGCCTTTTCAACCAACTTATGTTGACCTTTGATGTCCTCACTAAATTTTTGGACTACCTCTCCAAGCTAAAACAAAATAGATTGAGAAGAATCAACCTCAATTCTTATTTCCTTGGTCAAGATATTCTTGGCATCGTCAATTATCTTATACTCTCTATCTCTCTTCTCTCTTAATCTTTGTTGTTTGGCTTTTTCTTGAGGAGTTCACCAAATATGTGCATTTTGTCTATAGAAAGATTGTAGATATCCAATTTGGGAATTACTATTTCCTCATCCAAATATATATCTTCCTCTATCTCCTTTCCTTTTCCCAAAAATTTTGTACTCGGTTGAACCTTAGGCTCAACTGTCCTTGCACTTATTGATTTTGTACCTAGAATGGAAACAATAGTGGGCATACTTGGGCTTGTAGTAAAAATTTATATTGTACTAACTAATGGAATACTTACAGAAATACTTGAAGAATCCAAAATTGATGAAGTCAAAATTGTAGAATCTAAAACTAAAGTAGACAAAAATGGAGAGCTTACCATGGATGTAATCAAAACTGAAAAAGTCAAAATTGAAGAAGTGAATATTCAAGAACACAACTCAGTAGATGAAGAAGGATTTTGCAGCTCAGTGGATGAAGTGAAAGTCACTTCTGTCAATGATATGTCAAGCTAAGTTGGGACAAAGAGTGATTGGACATTTGATGTATCAGTAGTAGTCACAACCAAACTTGTTGAAGCTATCTCCATACTTGATGTAGTCAATAGTTTTCTCAGGGAGTGAGGAAGTGAGGCAATGACTATAGTAGCTATCTTGACTAGGTTAGTCTCCTCATCATTTTTCTTATCTTCCTTGGAAGCTTCTAGACCTTGATCCTCTTCATCTTCTTCATTATCAAAACAAGTCACTTCTTCAACATTTTCTTCCTCATCTTTCTCCTTATCTTCTTCTTCATCAACATCCTTTACTTCAATTGGAAATTCAATTGGTTTATGAAGATGATAAATATTTTTCCAAGTGTTTGTAGCATTTTTAACAACATTCTCTATGTCCTTAATCAAAACCAAACAAGTATTAAACCTTAGAGTTATTTTTTCTTCATTTTTCTTTACTAAATCTTTAACCTTTGCATTTGATATGCTTGGTAGTAGTTCCCTCAAGGTTTGTGCATATATTTCTTTGACTATTTTCATAACAAAATCCCATTTTGGCTTGATCTTCTCTATCAATTCATTGGAGACTTGAGAAGCAATCTAGTTTGGTGAGTACTTCCACTTACCCATTTTGCTTAGCACTAGTTCTTCAACTTGCTTCTCCTCTACCTCAGTCATGATTTCATATTGCCAAGATTTAAAGTTTGTTATTCTTTCTCCTTCTTCCAATTGCTTCAACTTTTCCTTGAAGGTGGGTGGAGGTCTATTAAATACAATGTCACTTCCTTTCTTTCATGACCTCCTTGTGAAGACTGTAGTGGATGATTTTGTAGGCTTGGTGATTATCACCTTGCCCTTTTTCTTCAAAGGTTATTTTTCTTTCTTAGATTGTTCCTCATCCACTACTTGTTCCTCATCCTCATCTTTTCCCTTAGTTAATAAGAGAGGTGCACTTGATTTCAATTTGGCTATCCTTCTCTTCCCTTTGTTAACTACCTATGGGAGCTTTATTTCTAGCTCAATTCTAGCTTTATCTTCTTCATAAGTTATAAAGTAAGGGGCGTTGGGATCAATAGGTTCATTTACAAGGGCTTCAATGATATATTTTTTCTCATCAATGTTCACCTAATAGCCAAGAGGTTTGACCCACACAACTCTAGGCTTAACTACCTGGATATATACATTGTTACAGTCCACCATGAAGCACACATCATCTTTGTAGTCTTCAACTAACTTCTATGGAATTTTAAACCTATTGTTCATTTTCTCTTTGAACACATTGAATTAGTTGTCCACAATGCTACCATAGTTCTCACCCATTTCTATAATATATTCATTTATTTGGTAAAGTATAGGCACATCTTTTCTCTAGACTAAAGTGCTTTAGAAGGGAATAATTTTTGAACATAAAAGAATAGATAGGTTAACAGTGAACCAAATTTGGACTGGTTGTTCTTTGAAGTTCTAACACTTTTCATGTTCTTATTGAATTACCTCAACAATAGCTCAACAAGGTCATAAGATAGGTTGTTCTTAACCACTTTATATGCCAAATCCATGACTTCACATGACACACTATTAAGATGGCTTGAATTGTATATTTTATGAGCAATAACATGAATTCCAAATTTTAACTCTACATTAGTAACACTATTTATTTTCATACCTCTACCATCCCACTTGGCTAGGGTTTTCTTCTCCGACTCTTCTCGACCTAGGGTTTTAGTTATTTTGGCTTTGGCTAAGGATAAACCTAATCCATTTAATTTGAAATTCTTGGGGCATATGGGGAATATGTGTTAATCCTTTTGCTACCAAATGTTGATGCTCAGGTTTTAGGGTCCCATCAACATAAAACTTATCTAAGGCATCATCCATCTCTAGAGTACCAATTTCTTGAATAGCACATTTAAAATGAGTACGAAAGTCATTAACAAGAAGTACCTTGGGAGGGATTTGGGATTGATCTTTGCTTGGGTCTAGGATTTCAATAACTATGGGCATGAGCTTGAAAATTTTCACTTTCCATTCAACTCCTTAAACCAACATGTCATACCCTTTCTTGACCTTGTTGCTACTAGATGCCATTTTTGCTCAATAGCTTGAGAGAACTTCAAAAAAATTTTGTAGGAAATTCGCTCAAGTCACTTTGATCAAACTGAAAATGGCTCTTTGCAATAGCACTTGAAAATTCACAATAAGAAATGAATTCAATTCCATGCCCTTTGTTAAAAAATTTCCATTAATGCTCGGTATGGAGGTAGCTAAGTTGGCATTATGCTGATAGTCTATCATCCACTAGTTGCCATTGATCACTCAGTGACATCTCCATGATTCGGTAACCATAAGTGGCTTTGTTACACCAACCTTGCTTAGTAGAGTCTATGACCTAACCTTACTTAGTAGAAAAGGTAACTCAATAATAATTAACACCGATCTTGCTTAGTGATCCCTTTGTATCTAGTATATGAAATTGGATCTTTGTCACCTTTCAATTCAAACTATTTTGGATGTTATCTTTGATAGCCTAGTTCTAGTTCTTTCTTGAGAACTTAATTAGGAATGGTAGAGTCACCAAATTCTTGAGTGACTTGGCCATCATTGTTCGGACCAATATCCTTGGTAGACTTAGGAAACCATTGTTGTCTCATCTAATTTCAGATGTTATCAACCTTTTCCTTCTTTACATCTTCAATTTAACTAGTATTCATACAATTCTTGGCAAGATGACCAAGTTCTATACAAATAAAACACCTTTTAGTGGTATCACTTTTCCTCATATGATGTTTAACACAATTCATACCAATGTGTCCAAATTCTCCATAGTAATGACATCTACACCAGGTATTGTAGTTCCAACCAAATATTGCTTTCACAATTTGTTCTATAGGATTCAATGTCTTTGTTCTGCATTTTGATGCCTTGTGTCTATGTTTCTTACATTTATGATAGTTGCCTTCAAATCTTGGTTTCTCTTTGCATTCATTAGCCCTGTGACCATGCCAATTGAAAATTTAGCATTTTGCATTGAATTTTTCTTTTCCATTACTCCAAAAAAAATTTGATGTATGACCTATCTTACCATAGTGATTGCAAGTAGGTCTTTGATTCTTTTGAGGACCTTGTTTGGAGGATTCACCTTCTTCTTTGTATCCAATTCCTGCTTTTCCTTTTTTCCTATAGAGGTTTTTCTCATTTAGTTGATCCATGTCTACTTAAGATTTAATCATTCTTTCATTGATTTTCTTCTCAGTGTTTAGGTCATTTCTCAATCTTTCATTGACTTATCTTTTAGATCTCAACTTATTTTTTATTCTTTCATTGATTTGTCTTTCATAATTTAGATCATTCCTCATTCTTTCATTTTCAAATCTTAGGCTCATGATTTCCTCATTTACATTGGAGATACGATCAATAAGGTCTACTTACTGAAGGGATTGGTTCTAGATTTTATTGTTTCTTCCATCCATCTCTTCTTTTATCTTGTTTCTCTATTCCAAGATTTCACATAACCTTATTGACTGAATTTCTTGTTCTCTTTTTAGCTTTCTTACTTCTTCTTGTAGGGCACCATTCTTCTCTAAGAGTTCCTTGATTGCACCATTTTCTTCATTTGAGCTACTTGAAGGGTGAAAGTCTTCATTCATTTTATTTGCAAGTTCCTTTCTTATTTTTAGGGATTGGAAAAGTTTCTCCTTAGCTTTCTTGAGTTGGGCAATGGCCATTTTTAGATCCAACTTTTTATTGTCAATAGCTTTTTCAAGTTTGAATATCTCCATATCATTGATCTTTGCTCAAGCTATTAAAATTTCACCTAAGAACCACAGAGCTCTAATACCAATTGTTGGAAATATTCAAGACTATGCTAAGTTACTAAGAGGGGAGGGGTGAATTAGTAACTTCTAAAACTTTAACAATTTCAATTCTTAATTAATAAGTCAATTATCACTTAATTCATCACATATTATTAATTGCATGCATGAGAAACTAAAAAAATGAAAGAATCCATAACACTTGAACACAAAGATTTGGTGACCTAGAAACCTTCCAAATAGAAAGTAAAACTAGGGTGGGGATGATAACCACAAGCTTTACCACTACAACTTAAAGTTGGCCTATTAAGGCTTACATTGATCACTTCTGATGATCTACCCTATTAGGATCAATTAGGACTATTAGGTCCACCTTGTGAGAGGATCTACAAACACAAAATCAAATATGGACTCAGTAAAGAGATTTATAAAAGACTATCAAGTCTACTTTGTTAAAGGATTTTGACTGGTTCACCTATTAGGATGAAGTAGTAGATCTTTGATTTGCAATTGAGTTTTTTGATAGAGGTTCCTTAGTGTATTGATCACCTTTTTGTGATAGATATGTTTCTGCTACTCCTTAAACTGATATGGCCCTTATAATTCATTATTTGTTGCATTTATAACTTAAACTTTTCACATCTACATTCACATTACAATACATATGCTCACATTCACATTCTCACTCTTACTCACACTCATTGGATATGATAGAATACATTACATATATATACCAATCCAAATTACAAAATTACAAATTCAGCCATGATACAAGTTAACGCAAATATTACTAAGTCAGCCCACATGAAGATACTTGGGTTTTGAAGACTGACTTAGTGAGGTTCTAATACTTGACATCCACTATCACTGCTCTCCATCATCATGCTCTTGGTAGAAATAGAAGCTTAGTCCATTCTGATCATTTTCAAGCAGTCTTAAACTTGGTCTGCACTAGTGACTTGGTAGATATTGTGCAACTCGACAAACACTAATTCACTTGGTTAGCATAAAGTAGCTTGGTTAACACTGGCTTCACATCACATGAACTACAAACTCAGTAAAAATTACAATGCTTGGTAACCACTAATAAATTTGGTGAATACTAAAATACATGGTTTGAACTACTAGACTTCACACTGACTGAATCTACTCGATAACCACTAGGATTAGTCCAAAAGACTCAGTAGCAACTGTAGAGCTTAGTGGCTACTAAATCTGAATAAGTGTGTGTCACTAATAAAAAACTTGACTGATATGTCAAAATTATATCCTCAAATGGTAAAGAAGAAGCTCTCAAATTAGAGAAAATAATTCTAAATAGTGAATGACGCTTTTATATTTGCAATTATTTGTTTCATAGAGGGTGATTATGCTAAGAGGATATCAATAGAGGAAACAACAAGGATTATAGAGATTGGCATGTATTACATCCAAATTAAAACATTCACTTATCTAGGGGTATTTGGTACAATAGTGAATCTAAATAAAGTCCCAAGATATCCATCAGATAGGCTCATTCTATTGGAGATTGCAAGATAGCTCACATACGTGTATGAAAGATTGAGGAAACAACATAAGAAGACATGGGTATGGTCTATTATTATAGGTGTATTAGAGGTGAAGCAGAAGTAGGATATCATGAATTTTGACTCAAAGTGGGATCAATATCCCTTGGAAGATTACAACTCTCCTTGTCTTTATTTTGACAATATTGATAGAGTTCAACACTTGGTAGGGAAGTAGTTTGTGCATGAAGATGCCATCGAAGATCATTGGATGAATGAAATATATGAATATGATATTCAAATAAGGGACTATTGTAGGATGAATCTATATTTGGTAAGGAGTGCCTTGAAGATAAATATTCTACTCAAGGCTATTTAGCAAGACACTCAGGATATCTTAGATCCCTTGTATAATCGAGACAAGATATATGATAGGTTGATTATGAACACAAAGATTGATAGGGATGAAAATATAGATATAAACCACATGGATATGTTTATAGTTTAGTTGACAAAGTACTAGATCCAAAAGCCTTTTAATCTTGTTCTAGTTCCATAGATGGTCACCTTTCAAGCCACATCATGCCTAGTTAAGGGTAAAGGTGCAAAAGTTACAGTACCAACATTCCATACTCAATCTCTAGTTAGGTTGGAAATGGTATATCAACATGACTAGGATGTTGGGTACTTTAGAATAGATAAATGAAAAAATAAGAGGAAAGGGACACTCCAAAACAAGTTGAGCCTAAATTTGAAGAGCCTCAAGAAAGAGCGGCTCAAGCACCTGAGAATGTAGAGCCTCAAGATGAAGCAACAACTTAGGCGCAAGATACTATACAAGTTCCCTTGCTTTAATAGGAATAGGAACATGAACAAGAACTAGAGTAGGGAGCACAAGAGATGACACCACATGCTCAAGAAGAAGCCTCTCATTCAGCTATTGAGAAAGCACCAATTGGACCTATTGTTAGAAGGAAGAGAAGGAAAAAGATACAAAAGAAGGTTATTACTATCACTTTAGTACCTGAAACCATCCTTGAGGTGGATGATGAAGAAGAAGAATATAATCTCCCTTTTGAGTCAGAGGACTCATTTAGCCAAGACTACTCAAGAAGAGAGAAGAAGAAGCTCCATTGTGACACCATCATCCATTCCTAAGGAACCTATTCAGGTTACCATTTTTGAAGATGAGTAAGCATAGTGGATTGATGAACAAGATAGGCAAGAAACATGTATCTTCAACACATCTAATTTTGAATTTATGCCCATGGGAATTGAAATGGTGGGTGATAAGATATGAGATACACCTATGAACCAACCTTTGTGAGAGGGTTGGAATAAAATACCACCTCATCCACAAGGGTCTCTAAGTACATCATTCCCAACATTCTAGGATTTGTCTTTCTTAGACAAAGGTTCAATCACTCCTCTTCCTCCTGTCATTGAAGAAAAAGGACAAACAATACATGGAAAATTTCCAAAATATAGCCCAACTGATGAAGTATTAGAGGAGGGATAGATACATGAAGAACCTTAGTAAACTTCTTAGGATACAAAGGTAAGAATTTTGACTATAATAGATACAAAAACTCTAAATGTGGATCTCTCTCAGAAGGGGAAGGCTCTAGAAAGCAGTGATAAAGGAAAAGGGCTGGCAAGCCAAACTCCCTCTTCATCCAAATACATTTCTCCTATGGGCACTACACTAGCCTAACTAAGGAGGGAGGTTATTATTATAAAAAAGAGACATTTGAACTTGAATGAAGAGGAGAGTGTGGATGAGCTAGTGGAAGCCATCAAGAAGCCTGAGCCACCTACAAGTGAGGCATGAGTATTGGCCTTCATAAAGAAGAACCAAGATTAGGACTTGTTTGCACATGTTTCCATCTCTCCTCTACATGCTGACATTAAGGATTTGACTCCTAGTAATTAAAAGATAAAGGAGTTCCTTTTAGGAAAGCCCATGGTGGACATTGCTAAACTTTTGATCACTATGGGCATAAAGGAGTTTTCTAAGAAGGTGGACATATATGAGTTAGAATTGGTGACATTAAGGAAGAAAAATGATATTTTGAGAGGCTATTTGCATAAACTTGTGGTCCCCATTGACCTAGATAATATAGAAATCAATCTTGTTGCGGTATTAGAGAGGAGAGTAAAGAAAAGTGTAAGATTCATTTTTGGGTGCATGTCAGTAATGGCATGACAATTTTAAGGATAAAGGTGTACCAATTATATAGGCTAATTTGAACCTATTACACCATATTAAAACTAATGTGGATAAATTGGTGTCTATAGTGGACTTGGATTTTAGGCTAATGGATGAGGTACATACTTGGGGGAAAGACCTTCAAGTGCTTCAAGCAATAAAGGGTCAAAGGTATCATACACTCATAGAGGTTTATACAATGGATGAGATTGATAAACTAGAAGATTGGATTGATAAGATAACTACCAAAAATAAGATAATGGAAGTATTCCATGAAGATATTCAAAAGTTGAAAGATCAAACACAAAAGTAGATTTTGGAAGTTAAGAAGTATTACAATGATGTCTGCCTTGATATTTTTTAAGATCAGTCAAGGACTCAATTAATTCTAGCACAATCAATGTTTAAATAGTTCTAAAAAACCTTTGAAGATGCTTCATCAAATGAAGATATCAAACAAGCATTCAAGATGGAAGAGGTACTATTGGAGTTAGACACTAAACTAGATTTTTTTTGGATATTAGTATGGACATTAGTAACTACCGGTAGATGATTAAAGACAAGTATAAAGCATTGAATTTAACACAAACTTCCCAAGTGGTAGAGATTATAGATAAATTCAAGAAAAAACATCTAGACATCAGTCTAGTGTAGAAGGGAAGAAAATCTAGAAGCTAGAAATTTAGTTTTGACACTTGGGAAAATTTTGGATATTTTGATCCTCTCACCACGGTGTGCAAGATGCACTATTCTAGAGGTTCACTAGTAGTTAACTACTAGTTCTAAATTTAGAGCTTTCCATACAATGGAAAGACATTCTAATATAATTTTAACTCCTACAAATGGTTAGACAAGATTAAGATTTCATTTTTTTAACTTTGAGGGACTCTTATATCTTCTTACAACTTCCTCCTTATCTAGTGTTTCTTTCTTTGTTTTGTGACATGTAAAGGCTCATGCACCCATCAATTGATATAAGAAAGGGTGGAGTCCTACTTAGCACCATTTAGAGAGCCATTTGTACATAATTAGATTTTTTTAATAAATCTTAATCATATATTTGCATGAAGAGATCTCTCACTCTCAAAACAAATTGAGGAGATGATTTCTTATCAATTCAGGAATGCAACATGTATTCTAGGCTAATATTTTAATGCAATAATATATGCTATTGTTTCTCTAATTCTAATTGTAATTATTCTTTCTACAGTGTGTTGTTTTTGTGGATTATTGTTCATGATAATAATGGAGCCAATATTTTTATTGTGTTGATTTGATTGTGCCATATTTTAGTTCTGGTGTTTATTGTGTGTTGATAAATTCTACTAATGTACTAAGTTGGAGAAGAGATCACCCTATTGTTCTTACATAGCTTCTTATCTCACATAAGCACACTTTATGTGGCCTAAAAATTTGATAAGAAATGAAAAATCTTATGGTTTTACTAAATTCCCATTGACAATTGAATCAATGGATTTTAGGAAGTGTTGCTCCTAATTTCATTAGTTTCCTACCCAATCTTTTCAACAATTTAACTCATAGACATGTTGTTACCATGGCTTATGTCCATTAAAAATTTCCCTTTCATTCTACTTTACTTCATCTCTCATTACCTTATCTTCATTATTTTATTTATTAACCCTTGGCTAAATTAGGAATTCATGTAGTTGCATTGTTATATTGCATTGATTTAAAAACATAAAATACCAAAAACATATATCTTTTTGTTGTTAATTTTGAAAAAGAAAGAAGGTTGCTCATCTTATCCAAAATTGGTTAGAACTAGCATAGCCGTCCCTATGACAAAACATGTTTATCTTCAACTGAGTGGATTCTAGTAGGTTGCAAGATTGCCCAGAACCTTGGAGTTGATCCTAGATTATCTTTTCAAGAGAGGAGTTTGAAAGGATTTATATCATTAAGCATCATCTAAAATGACATCTCAACAAGAAAAAAGGCATACTAACAAGGAATAAATTAAAATTTACACATTTTCATAGTGAATTTGAGCCTAGATCTGTAAAAGATGCTTTAGAAAATGAAAGTGGGATAGAATCTATGAATGAAGAGATTGAGAAAATAGAAAAGAATAAAACCCAATCTCTTGTTCCTAGACCCAAGGATAAAAATATGATTGGTACAAAGTGGATATTGAGAAATAAGTTGAATGAGAAAGAAGAAGTGACAAGAAACAAGGAAATACTTGTATGAAAATGTTATGCTCAAGAAGAAGGTATTAATTATGGAGAAAATTTTTTCCCTATTGCAAGAATTGAAGGAGTCAAAATACTTCTAGCATATGCAACACAAAAGGGATTCAAATTTTATCACATGGATATTAAATCAGCTTTCTTGAATGGAGTCCTACAAGAAGAAGTCTACATTGAACAACTAGAAGGATTCATTGATCCAAGCTAAAGAAACATGTTATATAAACTTCGTAAAGCTATATATGGATTAAAGAAAGCTCCTAGAGCATGGTATGAAAGACTATATGGATTTTTGGTAAAAAATAATTTTGAAAAGACAAATGATAATAGAAATTTATATATTAAGGAAGGATCACAGGAAAAGATATTGCTTGGAAAAGTATTTGTGGATGATATCATATTTGGTGGACATGAGATTTTATGCAAGTCATTTTCTAAAGAAATGAGTAAATAATTTGAAATGTCCAATGTTTGGAGAGATTAATTTTTTTGTAGGTTTACAAGTTCATTAGATGAAAGATGAGATATACATCACTCAATAAAAATACATCATAAAAAGATTGAAAGTATTTGAAATGGAAGATTACAAACTAGTTTGAATACCTATGTCTATTAGACATAAGCTCTTAAAGAATGATGATTCAATGGAGGTAAATTAGACTACTCATAGATCAATAATTGGGAAAATTTAGTATGTCATTCACACTAGACCTGATATTTCATTGGTAGTTGGCATAGTTGCAATATTTTCACCTAATCGTAAAGAAAGTCACATAATGGCAAGCAAAAGAATTTTTAGATACCTAAAAGGAACTTAAGAATATGAGTTATGGTACAAGAAAGAAGGACATCTTGAGTTGAGATCCTTTACTGATGTAGATTGGTTAGGAAGTATTGATAATAGGAAAAGTAGTAGTGAATGAGCATTCTTTCTTGGAAAGAGGTTAGTGTCTTGGAAAAAAAGAAGAAGAATTATATTTCTCAATCCATAGTAGAGGAAGAGTACCTTGTTGCAACAATCAACCATTCTAGCATAATGTTGATCAAGCAATTGATGTCAGGAATGAAGGAAGAAATCAAGGAATAATTGGTTATCTATTGTGATAACACAAGTGAAATTAATATATCCAAAAATTGTGTGATGCACATAGAGACAAAACACATTGTAATCAACTATCATTTCCTAAGGGAATTGGTTCAAGACAAAGAGGTGAGATTAAAATATGTTAACACTATGAGTGTTGATTATGGGCCTCTAAATCCACACACACCTCGACATGATCTTTACATGTAAAAAACATCTAAAAATGAACATGGGATTGTCCATTCGATATGACTTAACATATTGATATGTTTCCTTCTAGCTAGATGGAGTTTTTCTATTCACTCTTAGAATTGAGAGATCAACAACTAGACCAAACTAGTAAGAAGGATTCTAAAGCATGCAAATATAGTCTAATCTATGCTTTTTATGTTTTTCAAATGCAAAGATACAAAGATTAATCTAGATGAAATTAAAATTAATCTAAGAACAATGGAAAGCAAGAACTAGATGAATACATTTTAGTCTAAAGGATGAGCATATGGAAGCAAGAAAAAATTTGAATGCAAGGCACTTGAGTAATCAAATTAGCATTTATTCAATAATTTTCATGTGCATCCTCCCAAAATGAGAGGTTGAAAGTTTCTTATATAGAATCCAAAAATTTGATCAATGGTCAAGATTGATTTGAGTGTATTGTCTTGATTGAAGATAAGATTGAGTCCTCCATTTTTTATGGAGTTTAATGAGAAGGAAATAGGAGGTAACAATATTAGATTTTCTAATTAATTAATTAATTAGTTTCAACAATTATGAGGACATATTTGAATTAATCAATATTATTAATTCATTTTTCATGTAAGATGAAATTGGAAATGATTTTGATCCATTCAAACATGTGATCATAATTAGATATTCAAATTAAATAAATAATTAGTTTCAATAAGCATGAAATATATTTAATTAAGCCAAAGTATTTTAATTCCTTCTTTATGTGCATTAGCTAAATGGGTAGATTAAATTAAATTAAAGTACTTATGACTTATAATTAAATTAATAGGTTTAATTTAGCTAATTCAATTAATATTTAGGAATTAAGTAAAGTAAGTGATTATAATAGATTAATGATTTTCCACATTTGACACTTAAGTCGAGTAGAGATTATCAAAATCATAATTTCCTAGTACAATAGGACTTTAAGTAATATTGATAAACCAAAACTAATTTAGAATACTAATGTAGCAATTTAGGGGTATTAAAAACACCAAGGAAAAGATACCAGATATATTTACTAAATATTTATCTAAAGATGCATATATGTATCTAAGAGGTAAACTAGAGGCTATTCCCCTATCTGATGCTCACTAAATAAAAAAATAGTGTGGAATCAACGAAGATCCATTGAAGATTAATCTAAAAGATGTAGGTTGTCACACATCAAGTGTGAAATCTAGAGCATATTAAATATGAATCAATACAAAAGGTACATTGTAACTTCAAAGTTTGTATCCTTTGGAAATTAATGTTAAATAGGGAGATTTTAGTGTCAACATGAAAGATTGAAGAAAGTTTGGTATCAATGAGAAAGAGGTAAAGTCTTGATATTTAGATAATGGAATGTACGAATAAGAGGGAGAAACTTGCAATAGAATATTGACATGAAAGCAATAGAGATAAATCCAAGAAGAATATTAGAGGGAGTTAGTATGGATGAGAATTAGAATGAAACTAGGGATATTATTCAATTTCTCATACTTTTATCACTTTATTTTGATATATTGTATTTCCATAGATTGCCAAAGAGGAATTTATTGCAAGCAATGCTTCTATTGTATATTGGCATTGATGCTTACAAAAATGTCAGTATTAACTGAGCAATGTAGAGTTTACAGTGTTAAACTTGTATATCTAAAAATTGATCAAGCAGTTGGGTAAAGAAGACTTTCTAGTATTAACCAAGTTGTTGGTTAGTAAAAGGATTCCTACTTGCAATATTAATTGGGTGCTCAAGCATCAAAAGAAGTGTAGTATTGACTAAGTGGTTGGGCATCAAAGGAGTCATAGTGTCAACTGAGCATTCAATCCTAGTATTGACTGAGTAACAGAAGAATGTAATTATAAAATATTTTATTAATTGAGGCTAGCTATTTGGATGTTTATTTTTGTTTTTAAAGGATATTCAATAAGACTTTTCCTATCCTCTGATATATAAGAAAGGTCAATTTGTGAGGATAAAGGGGAAAAAAAGTGGAATAAGAAATAAGAGGGATATGTGAGAGAAGGAAAGGTAGTATAGAAAAGTGTGGAAGATAAACTGCAAAGAACATCTGACTAGGAATGATCTAGAGGTCAAGCCAGAATAGAGATTTGAATCTACAAAGGAAGTTGGTTCATAAATTAGGTTAAAATCACTATTTCTTTCTAACCATTGTAGTGGTAAAGAAATCTTTTAATAGAGTTGACATAGCAGCCATTTTGTAAATCCTCTAACAAGGTGACATTTCAATATTGAAGTATTTAAAGACCTCTAAATATGCCACTCCTCTCAAGGTGATCTAAATCCTCTAATAGGATCATACACAATATTATGTTTTGTAATCTTTAATAGGGTTGGCTCCTAACAAGGCTTACTTTAGAAGAGTGAAAATTAGTGTGACTAGTTGCAAGGTGGTTTTTCCTAAATTGCATTTCCACATAAAATCTTGGTGTCATCTATGTTCATGTTATTTTATTATGCTTTGTATTTCTAAAACTAAGTTACTAATGGTTAAAATAGATTAATAATATTAAGATTACTTTGTTAACCAAGTGACAGTAAAATTCTAATGCTTATCGAGCTAGTTTGTATTGCATGATGAGTAGAAGTATGCATTGACATCTAAGTGGCAACGATTTGGTTATTTGGTAATTGATTCACCCCTCCTCTCAACATTACTCTTTTACATTTCAAAACATGAAACATTCCTTTTTGGATGAGAATTCCAACAGCTTGACATAATTTTTTGCGAAGGTTATGCATGTTATAGTGAACATACTACAACTCCTACAAGACGAGAAAGAGGACAAGACTTAGGTGGATGGGAAATTGAAGAATATTTAATAATTTTGGATAGATGACTCCACAAGGGTCCTTATCTTGATATTGAGGAATGATATCAATAAAAAATAATTTGGTTATTTTCTATTCTTTTTGGTTGTTTCTATGGATCTACTTATATGGCCTAGCTATTAAATTTTTGATTTGGCATTGCATGGAAAATTACTCTACTCAAAATCTTGATAGTAGGATTAGGATTTTTTGGATATCACTTCTACTTAATAGTACTTTGAATTGTTATTATAGTATTTTTTTAGATAGATACTTTATCTAGTTATGCATTATTTTTGGGGATGGGTTTTTGATATTATATTGCATGATATGAATATGTTTTGAATCTATTGGTTCTTGTTATATTGTTTGTTTACTGCTAAAGGTTTTTCCTTTTTTTTGTAATGATGGGCCATATCCCTAGTCAAAAAATGTAAAAGACTACAAAGGGATCACCAACATGAAAATTGGAAACTCAAAAATTAATAATTTCCTTGAGAAAATGAATTCAAAGTAGAAGACAAGAGCAAGAGTGAAGACAATGAAATACAATAAGTTCTTAACATTTTTGTTTCCAATGGATAAGTTAGAAGAAGTGATGTGATATTTTTAAGATAACTTAAAGGGGGAGGGGGGTTGGGCAAATCAATTATCCTCAACCCCTTTTACACTTTTCACCACACTTATAACAACTTTAACTAATCAATAATCAACTCTATAACAAAAATAAAATTAATCAATCTTGTGCACTAAAAAATATTTCTTCTACTATTGAATCTCATGTTAATTAACTAAATTAGTAGAGATTACCAATTTCAATAGTAAACATGAAATATCATCTAAAACATTCATGAAAAAATTAACAAAATGATTCTTAATGTGGAAACCCAATTAGGGTAAAAACCACCTAGAACTACTTAACCAAAATTTTCACTCTTCTAAAGTGATCTCGGTTGGGTGTGACCTTGCTAAGGGATTTTTACTAAAAATCATCTAGACCTTTTCACTCTTCAATAAGTGACCTCTCTAAAAGACTTTCAAACATTCAATGGAATGTCACCATACAAATGGATTTACAAATTAAGACTGTTAAGTCCACTTGGCTAAGATATTTTCTTCTATAATGGTTAGAACATAATAGTGAAATGATATATTAGAAAAAAACACTCAATTTTCTCAATCAAATCTCCATTCTACTCAATATATTTTCTCACTGACAAGCCATCACATGAACACTTTAATTCAACTCAAATTTGTACTCTAATCTTCTCGGTAGGATCTCTTTCAAAACTTCACATTAATTTTTCTTTCAACTAGACCAAGAGAAAATTCTTTCTTTCTTATCGCTTATATAGACATGTTGTCTCCACTTCATATCCTATGTAGATTTTAATGCTTAATCATAATTGTTGATTAATCTTTTCCAACTCAGATTCATTAAATCTAGACATTATTTTACCTTGAACTTTTATATTTACCTTTGATCACCAAACATGCTTTAAATCTCCATCATCAAATCTTCTCTTAATTATTCTAATCATTGATCTTGCTAAAAGACTATTTCCTTATAAACTTCTTGACCAATCTGAATCTTCATGCTATGTTGGTCTTTACTCGATAATTTTAAAACTCTTCTTCCTATAAAAAAATGTGTTCTTCCTTCATCAAACTTTTTCATACTTAGTTAATACTATACTTAGTTAAAATTAGACTTTCTCAATTATCTTTGTGCTCACTCAGTTAACACTGACTCACTTACTTAACCTTTCATAGTCTTAATTTACCAACAACTATTTTTGTAAGAATTTGGCTTAGAGAAAAATTCACCCAAGACCAAGGAACTCAAACACAAGCACAACAATAGACCAGAGAGAGAGTATGATCAGAATGATGATATATTCATTCAATATGCCATATAAAAGTACACTAAGAGTGCCTATATATCAAGGCCTCTAGAGAGCTTCTAGAATGCATAGAAGTTAGCATCATGATAAGTCATACAACTAGGCACATGTCCACTAGATATGGGTTATCTTTCATTAAGGACAGAAGCAAATGCGATGATGAGAGGATAAGCCTACAATGTTGTAGCACATAAATCAATGGTGTAGACAACATGTGCTAAACTAAGAGTGCAAATAATTTTGTTGTCTACATAACAACTCAGTGAATGATGCCAAATCTAGTGTTGTAGATACCATGTGCTAAAATAGAGTTGTGTACTTCTATGTTGTCAACATGACAACTCATGAGAGTACACAAACTCCTAAGTGTCTCACCTAAATAAATAATAAAATAATGCATTAACCTAAGTAAACTTAAGTAAGTGTAAATAGTAAATACTTATTTTACACCAACACCCCCTCAAGTGCAACTTAGGGGAATGCCCTTAAGCTTATGAAATCTAGGATGCAATGCATGATGGGTCCTGGCTACTAGGCCATGTTAGGTACCCATGTACATAATGAAATGCAATCTCTCATAAAGTGGAGAAAGAGGGAAAACCTCATGGGAAAAACCCTAACCCAAAAAGAGAGATGAAAAAACACATATGATGTATGGATGGATGGAGTAATCAAGATAGAATAGGCTCCCCCATTATGACATACATCTAGTATATACATAAGAGACTAATGAGAAGAGGAAGAGATATAGAATAGGCTCCCCCCTCCCCCAAAGAAGAATGTCTACCAGTAATTGCTTTGATGAAGAAGCTGATCCAAGACTGTAGAATGGTGTTCCTCCCCTTAAGAAGAAAAAAGGAAAAGGGTACAAATGAGATGCTTCCATAGTGCGTGGAAAGAATCTCATTGATAAGTGATGTCTCTAAAACCTACTCAACTGGCTAAAGAACATGTCTCAAAGAACTATCTATCTGCTCAACTATTGAAGAAGCCCTCTACAAGTGCTGATCATAAGTATCCACAATCACTTCAACCTATAACAATTGATCATGTAGAGAATGAACAGGAGGGTTAGATGGAGCCCTTGTGATAACTAAAGAAGGTGCTGCTACATCAAGAAGAAGAGGTGGATCATCAATACTATCCCCCAAATCTATCACTAAAGCTGGACCTGGAAGACTAGATGTACCCTACTGTGTTGGACCTATCATTATGGCTATATATGCATGTGGACTATACTAATGTGCTAACCTCTCGCTATAACTATCGATAGAACCCCACGTGTCTAAATCTATTGAAGCACTATCAATTGTGTCACTATCAGTTTCCACATGATATGATGTGCAGAGAGGATTAGAGGACAAGCTTGGTGAACTTTCTCAAAGTTTACATCCTTCTCCACAAAGATCTGATGTGTCTTTAGATCCAATAATCTATATCCCTTCACACTGTCTTCATAACCAATGAAGGTACAAGGCTGACATGACTATGCCTTGCATCCCTTGGAAGATATCTTTGTCCATGCAGGACAATTGAAGACTCTGAAGTGTGTCACAATAGGTTTTCTACTACACCATGCCTCAAAAGGAATCTTGCCATCTAAGGCTAGATGAGGAGACTGATTAAGAGTGAGTGGCACTTCTTATTGCTTCAACTTCTAATGATGGATCTAGAAACTTGGTTTGTATCATGCAACTTGCCATAGACTTAAGAGTGTGGATCCTCAATGTTCCAACATCTATCTAATGTGAACTGAATGTTGGTAGATTTTGTAGATCAATTCCCTCAAGTCTAAAAAAGTCTTTTAGTCTTATGTTCACATACATGCTTCCATTGTCCATTCTTAGAACTTTGATGGCTTTCCTCAATTTCTATTAAACATGAGTCTTGAAGGCTAGAAACTTGTCCAACACTTTATTATTATGATGAAGAAAGTAGACCCAAGTGTATCTTGAAAAGTCATCAAGGAAGGTCAGTATGTAGCAACCCTAGCTGACTACAAAAGGACCTACTAATACCATGTGAACCATCTATAGAATAATTGGTCATCTTGAAGACTTCCCTCTCAATAACTTCCCCTCTAGATGTATATCCACTGAATCTATTAAACATTCACCAATGGAAAAGTTGATTTGGGGTAGACCTTTGACCATTCTATTTGTGCAAAGTTGTTGAAGGTAGCAGAAGGCAAGATGACCATACCACTAATGCCATAATTGGATTTGAGAATTTGATTGAGATAGCAAGGCCTTTGAAGGAGACTTGGGCACAAAATGGGAGAAAGAGTAAAACCTTTTGTCATGATTCACTTTTCCCACTGCAACCAAGGAGTCATCTTTTAGACTGTGCAACTATATTGAGTCAGGAAGGAACTCAATTCCATGTCCATCTCCAAGGTGAGTGATTTGGTAGATTGAGAGGAGATTATAACTTAGGTTTGGAACATAGAGAACATCTTGAAACTCTCCATTTTCCATCTCGACATTTCCTTTCCCTTCAACTTCCATTTTTGTATCGTCTCCCATGAAGATGTGTGGTGCCTTATACTACTTCATTGAAGAAAAATTCTCCTTTGAGGAACCCATGTGATATGAAACACCGGAGTCAAGGATCCATTCCTTTGAAGAATTTGAATTTTCCATGAGTGCTTGCACTTTGTCCTTTGAATATAAAGAAGGCCCTTTATCCTTATAAGCATTAAGCAAGTGGAACATTATGTTTCTTCATGATGTTGGTCAACTCATAGATCTTTTTAAGATAACACTCATGTTCTTCATGACCCATTTTCTTGCAATAGGCACACTTTTTCTTCTCCTTATTGTTGTTGTCCCCCTTCTTATTGGAATTTGAGGAAGACTTTCCTTGTTGAATGGACTGTGGGGTTGTCTTTTCTGCATCCTCTAATTTTTCCTTCTTCCATTTCTTATTCTTACCCTTTCCTTTATTTGAAGACTATCTAGCTGAATTTTGAGAACCCTCATTGTTGGCCAACAATGCTTTTGACTTAGGTGATTTGAGAATCCCCATTGATTTCAACTTCCTTTCTTCTATATCCAACAGATCAACATATTCATCAAAGGAGACTTTCTTATAAGTAGACCCTAATGCAGTCTTTGATGTGTTAAAAGAAGAAACAAATGTGGAATACTCTGATGACAGCTTGTTATGTATGAGATAGATCAATCTATCATCTTTGATAGAACTCACACAATTAGTAAGCTTCATCCTTAGTTCATTCACCTTAATGATGAAATCTTGTATTGAATCAAATGACTTAGGATCTAAGGAGACCAGCTCATCTTCAATTTTGAAAACATCATCTTCAGACACTTTACCATATAGGCTTTCAAGGGTATCCCTAGCTTCCTTGGATGTAGATGACTTCTTAATTTGATACATGATCTTGTCATCAACCCCCAAACATATATCACCTAGGGATTTCCTATCCATTGCCACCCAAGTTGAAATATCACTTGCTAATACTTTATCACCTGCTGGTTTAGGAAGAGTACCATTTACATATTGAAAAACTTTATTGTGCATTAAATGATACCACATTTTGATGGAGCATGTAGCATAGTTATGTGGAGTTAATTTTGGAAACTTAAAATTGCCCATAATGTAGAAAATGGAAGAAAATTGTAGAAAAGAGATAACACAACACCAAGAACACCCCCCTTTTCACTAAATCAAGAAACCCCCCCAAAAGTAGATGCTTTTTTCACTTTCTAAGTAGTGCAATCACAATAGCCACTTGCCAATTTTGGCCTTCATGAAATTCTAATTTTCCTTGTTACAACCTCTTAATGAATTACAAATCTAGAACTTTATGATGTGCTATAATTTTGAAGCAATACAAAGCAAAGAAAGGCCCTATTTCTAAAAGTGACAATTTTTTCCACATAACCCTACAATCTAATTGCATATCTAAAAAGTAGACAAAAAATAACACACTTGCAAAAAAAATGGAACTTGTCTTCGACTCCAGATGTACCCCTATGGAGCATTTGAAGTTGTAAAATGTAGGATTATGTAGGTATAGCCACCAAAAAATAAAATTCTAACAAATCTATGCACAAAAACTAGAAAAAAGCTACACCACAATTTTTTTAGCAAATTCTACCCAATTTCAAAAAAAATTGCACCTAATTTGGAGTTTGGATGATTGAGATATGGCCTCCCAAAGTCAGACTGCAAAATCAAAAATCAATCTAGAGAGGGCTTGCATCAGCAAAAGATGGGGTTAAATTTGATGATCATACAAGCATCACAGTAGTTTAAATTTACCCTAGAATGATGGTCTAATAGCCATCAAATTTATGCTAGTATATTGATAATGTCAGAACACTTTAGACCTATGATGATGTCAACATGACATCATGATGATGTTAGCATGTATGGATCATACAACCATACTGTATGGACTATATTGATAAGGGAGGGAAAAAAAATGATGTGTCTACTAATTTGACTATATGATGGCTGACATGTACTCCTACGTAGAGGCTGACTAGATGCCAACTATACTGTTGACATAGGCACAGTGAAATCACTTACTGGCTAATGCGATGTACACGTGTTAGGAAATATGGATATCTACATATCACTAATTACAAGGTGCCACATGGTGACCTATTGTCCACATGTCTGCATGGACCTATACAAGTGGACAATGACATGGCAGTGCTTGCTACACAGGGTGTTGAGCTAGTAGGTCTTGGTGGACAATGATAGAATTAAAATGCTACTAGCAATGTTGCATGCCTAAAAAACTGACAACATGGACACCGGTTTTATCTAAGTGGGTCTTGAAACTTTGTTTTCTGATGGCCAAAATCTTTGATGGCAATGGAGGTTTGTGGGTTTAGTCCCACATTTTTGAGAAGTCCATAGACCAAGCTGCTTAAATACAATGCAACAAGTATGTTAAATAAAAAAAGGCTATGGTTGTGGAAGGATTGTGCCTAAGGAAAAATTTGAGCATGTTGTCAAAAAGTATAATGTAAGGTTAGGGATGGCAGTGCTATCACTGGAAATTACAGTGGGCAATTTAATGGTATGGTTTGTTAATTATTGAATGATTCCTTGCAATAAAAGACAAATATTCCTCTGAAATGGAAGAGCCAAGGTGTAACTACTAGGTTTTGCAATTTTTTTCTCTCTAACTAGGCAAAAATCCAAAAATACCCAGATTGGAAAATAATTTGCAGAGAGAAAATTAAATGTAGATCTGAAAAACAAATAATTAGATCGATTAAATTACCATACCCAATTTGAAAATTGGTGCCTTTAGGTACCGGTAAATTTTTTTTTTTCCTCATGATCAACTTTAGCACAACATAGGCACATTTATAGAAAATCTTCACTGAATCAACATTTTTTATGCAATGGCAAGGTCAGATCTAGCTCTAGACACTCCTAATTTTTGTAGATACTTTAGATTTAGGTTGAGGTGCTAAAGCATGAATAGTCTCGAATGGATGTGTGGATAATTTCCCCAAGCTTTGATACCATGTAAGAATTTGGCTTAGGGTAGAATCCACCCAAGACCAAGGAACTCAAACACAAGCACAAAAATAGACCAAAGATAGAGTATGATCAGAATGACAATATATTCATTCAATATGCCATATATAAGTACACTAGGAGTGCCTATATATAAAGGCCTCTAGAGAGCTTCTAAAATGCATAGAAGTTAGCATCATGATAAGTCATACAACCAGGCACATGTCTAGTAAATACAGGTTATCCTCAATTAAGCACAAAAGTAAGTGTGATGATGAGAGGATAAGCCTATAGTGGTGTAGCATGCAAATCAATGGTGTAGAAAACATGTGCTAAATTAGGAGTGCAAATAACTATTTTTTCTACATGGCAACTCAGTGAATGATGCAAACTCCAGTGTTGCAGACACCATGTGCTAAAATAGAGTTGTGTACTTCTATGTTGTCAACATGACAACTCATGAAAGTACACAAACTCCTAAGTGTCTCACCTAAATAAATATAAAATAATACAATATAATAAAATAATGCATTAACCTAAGTAAACTTAAGTAAGTGTAAATAGTAAATACTTATTTACACCAACAACTTATAGCTAGGTGTAACTTTTTGATTCTTCATCTTTAAACTTGACAACTTCATTCCTCCTTTTACTAGCCAAACTAACTTACACATTATCTCAGCACTTCATGAAATCATGTAAAACAATAAAAAAACATTATACTGTCATAAGCTCATTCATTAGTTTCCCAATTAGGTTCACAAAATTATCATCACTTCTTCCATAGATCATCATACTTCATCTTTCATTTCTTTTCTCAACATGGCATCCTTCAAATGATTTCAAATTACATGAATTATGGTTTGCAAACAAGTTGACATCAACTATAATATAACAACTAATCTAACTCTTGTACATACACTTTATAGCTTGATTCTAACCATGTTATATATAAGTGTCATGTTAGGATTAAGCTCAAAAAAAAAAACTAGATACATGCAAATATAACCAATGCCAAAAAATAGTAGATTTCATAAAAGAGAACACAAGACACCAAGATTTAATGTTGTTCACCCAATCCTTGGGCTACATCCACCAATAGATAGTCCAATATTATTATTATCTAGTGATTACAACCTAATTACAATCTGTAATCCCTTATAGCTCAATACTACCAGAAGAACTAATTTTTGCATCACACCTTATGAAAATCCCTAACCCTAAGCCTTTTTATACAAGTTTTTTTCCACTTAAAAAATTAGGGCTATAATAATACAAAAGTAGTAGCTAATGCCTTTTACAATATAAGATCATTTTTGGCTTTGGGGGTGCTACCCTCAAAAAACCCTATGGGGGCATTGCTCCTTGACCCCACCCTGTACTACGATGGAGAGCGCACTTAGGGCACTACCATAGGATGCTACAAGGGTGTTGCCCCTTGATCCCATCTTGGGGGCACCACCCCCAAATCCCCATAGAAATAATTTTGAGGGAAATCATGTTGAATAAACCTATTAATTTGATTAGGCTCCACATAACAATAATCTCCCACTTGGAGACTGATCAAACTCCACAATAATAACCTCCCACTTAGAAAGTGATCATATTACTACTAAACCTATAGCTCCCACTGGAATATTAAACTATCCTTAACTTTGTTGTTCTTGTAGTCTATTTAGTCTAGAAGAGTAACCAAAGCTGAAGAGGAATCTAGCTTCTCCCTTGTCACTACCTTTGTAAACATATCTGTTGGATTGTCATTTGTATGTATCCTCTACAACCTTAACTATCCATCAAAGTTAACTAAATGAAATGGTACTAAAACTATATGTATTTTTTCTTTGAATGCAAAGATGAATTCTTTTGCAAGATGAATGGCACTTTGCCTATCTGTAAACAAATAATTATCCTTTTATGGGTGTCCCAATTCTTCCATGAAGAATTGAAGCCATATCATCTCCTTGTCTACCTCTATAGCAACAACATACTCTTCCTTTGTAGTGGACAAATCATTAACATATTGTAGTTGGGAAACCTAGCTCATTGCCACCCCACCAACAATAAATACATAACTTGTAGTACTCCACCTGGTATCAATATCCTCTACCAAATCTGAGTTAGCATATCCTTGCAAAGTAGTAGTAAAGCCCCCAAAGTGTAAACACTTACTGGATGTTCCTCTCAAATATCTGAGAATCCATTTGACTGCATTCCAATGCTCAATTCCTAGATGACTCATATACCTACTAACAACTCCCACTACATGTGCAATAACTAGCCTATTATATACCATAGGATACGTCAAGCTTCCTACAGCTGAAGCATAATGTACCTTATACATCTTGTCCTCCTCTTTTTGTATCTAGGGACACACCTCCTTAGTCAACTTCAAATGACCAAGTAAAGGTGTGCTAACAACTTTAGCATTCTTCATAGAAAAATGTTGTAACTCCTTCTCAATATAATTAGCCTAAGATAATGTCAATGTTTTGTTCTTCCTATCTCTACAAATCTTCATACCAAGGATTTTTTTTATTGCCCCCAAATCCTTCATAGCACATGCATGTGCTAATAGGTGTTTCAACCCCTTAATATGATCCATGTTAGACCCAACTACAAGAATATCATCAACATATAAACATAAAATATTGTAGATGTCATCATCCAACCTCTTAAAATAAACACAATGATTTGAATGACACCTATTATATCCATGCTCATGCATAAAACTGTCAAATTTTAGATTCCATTGTTGAGGTTCTTGCTTTAAGCCATATAAACTTTTCTTCAATCTTCACACTAAGTTCTCCTTACCTTTGACCTCAAATCCCTATGGTTGTGCCATATATATCTCTTTTTAATAACATCAAGCTACTCTAAATGCAAATCTTCAGTAGTCACAATACTTAAAATAGAGCAAATAGAAGTCATCTTAACAACAAGAGAGAATATCTCATTAAAATCAATGCCCTTTTTCTATGAAAATCCTTTTACCACTAACCTAACTTTAAAGTGTTTCTTACCTCTATCCTCTTCTTTTAACTTGTAAACCCATTTAATTTATAAAGCCCATTTACCCACAGGTAACTTGCATAAGTCCCATTTCTTATTTTTCAACATAGAGTCCATTTCTTCTTTCATTGCAGACTCCCATTGAATCTTAATATCCACCTACATAGGTTCACCAACATCAGTAAGTAAAATAGAATACAAGGAAGGAAAAAATCTCTCTGGAGGTCTACTTAGCCTTGTTGACCATCTAACATTGACTAGTATGTGTGGTATTTATTGTTGCAATTGTTGTAGATCATGAGGAACTACTGGAACATCAACTTTTGGAGTATCATCCAACACTAAATAATCATTTTCTTTCTTCTCATGTTGTTGCAATAGATATTTGTACAACACTTTCACATTGAATATGACATTCCTTCTTTTTACAATTTTATGATTTTGAAAATTCAAAAGCCTATAACCAAATTCATTAATGCCATATCTAACAAATACACATTTCTTTGACTTAGCTTCTAGCTTGGTTCTATTTTCAAAATCTATATGAGCAAATGCTTCACAACAAAATGTTTCGAGAAAAGAATAACTCACCTTCTTACCAATCCATGCTTCCTCTAGAATACCACAACCAAAAGGAGTAGAGGGACCTCTATTAATCAAATGTGTAGTAGTATTGATAGCCTCCACCCACATGTTTAAGGGCAAACCTACATGAAACCTCATGCTTCTTGCATGCTCCATTATAGTCCGATTCATGTGTTCAACCACTCCATTTTTATATGAAGTCCTTAGAAAAGTTTTATGTATATTAATACCATTAGCAAAGCAATAATCTTCAAATTCATGACTACAACACTCACCACCATTATCAAATCTAAGACAAATAAATTTCTTTCTAGTCTCATTTCCAACTAAGCATTTTCATTTCTTAAAAGTTTGAAATACATCATATTTATGTTTAAGGAAATAAATCCATACTTTTATAGTTGCATCATAAATAAATGTAACATAATAAATAGAGCCACCAAAAAAAGATACCTAATTTGGTCAACATACGTCTGTATGCACAAGCTCTAATTGCTTACTTTTCTTTTCCTTCCCAGTCTTCACAAAACTCACTCTCTTTCATTTTCCATACACACAACTTTCAAAAAAATCCATATTAACACTTTTTAGACCTGGTAAAACTTTCTTTGAATGAAGTATTTTTATACCTTTCTCATTCATGTGCCCAAGTCTATTGTGCCATACTATTATATCAAAATCTACAACATCTATTTGTTCTCCCTACTCAACTACATCAACTATTCCTGAATATTCATTTTTCTCCAAAACAATCAAAGTAGAAGGAACAATATAACCTATACAAAGATATAAGGTGCCTACTTTCACACCTTTTGCTACTACAAGGGGACTCTTTGAAACCTTCCAATTTTTATCATTAAAAGTAACTACACAATGCTCATCACCGAGTTTCCCCACTGAAACTAAATTCCTACTCAGCCTTAGATCATGTCTCACATCATGTTGTAGCCAATGATTCCCATTCTACATCTTAATTTTAACTTTTCCCTTTCCAAAAATCTAATAGGGTTCATTATCCCCCAAATAAACAAGCCCAAAATCCCCTTGGACATAATCAATAAAATAACCTCTATCAGGTGCAGCATGAAATGAAGTACCAGAACCTAAAACTCATGAATCATCAACACTTTCTAAAGATAGAAGCAAAGCATCCTCTTTGGATTTTTAACTTACCACATTTTCCTCCTTATTCCTTTCAAGTTTATCTCCTTCATAGTTCTTTCAAGTCCAACAATCTTTCTTATTATGCCCTAGTTTACCATAGTACCAACAATCTCTTGGTCCTCTCAATTTCCCATGATTTTTAGAATTATTTACTCTCTCAGTCATTGTGCCTCTACTTTGTGCATTCAAAAAACTTCCTGATGTAGATCCACTTGAGGATTTCCTATAATTTTTCTCACTCAAAATCACACCAATCACATCTTTAAATTTTAGGGTATTAGATCCAAAAATAGAATTACTCACAGCCATTACCAAGGCATTCCAACTTTTAGAAAAAGAACACAAAATCAAGAGAGCCCTAATTTTTTCATCAAAATTAATACCTACAGAAGATAACTAACTAGCAATAGTATTAAAATCATTTAAATGATCTACTAAAAATCCACCTTCCATTTTCCTATGAAATAAACACTTCATGAGAAATACCTTATTTGAAGTGGAGGGCTTTTCATAAAATTTCACTAGGGTTTCCATCAACTCTTCCATCATATTCACTTTTGTAATGTTAAATGTCACTGATGGTGGTAAGCATAATTAAATGCTTCCAAGTACCTTTCTATCTAAAATCTTCTAGTCCTCATCTGACATAGTTCATTTTTTCTTGGATTTTTCTTCCAATGGATTCCATAAATTCTTCTGATAAAGATAGTCTTCCATTTGCATCTTCCATAACTAAAAGTTCTACCCATTAAACTTCTCCACCTTTAGCTTACCCTCATATGCCATAGCTCCCACTCAACCATGAGACCTTTATACAGAGGATCACTAAAAAAAAAAAGATGACCCTCTAGCTCTGATACCACTTGTTAGGATTAACCTCAAATAGAAATAAGAATTACATACAAATATAACCAATAACAAAAAATAGTAGATCACATAAAAGAGAACACAAGACACCAAGATTTAACATGGTTCACCTAATCTTTGGGCTACATTCACCAATAGCAAGTCCAATATTATTATTATCTAGTGATTACAACTTGATTACAATATGTAATCCCTTACAGCTCAATACCATTGCAAGAACCAATTTTTACATCACGCCTTATGAAAATCCCTAAGTTTAAGCCATTTTATACAAGCTTTTTTCCACTTACAAAATTAGGGCTAGAATAATACAAAAATAGTAGCTGATGCCTTTTACAATATAAGGTCATTTTTGGCTTCAGGGGCATTTCCCCTCAACCCCACCCTAAACTACAATAGGGAGCACACCTAGGGCACTACCCTAGGACCTCATAGGGGCACTACTTCTTGACCCGATCTTGGGGGTGCTGTCCCCAAACCCCTATAGAAATGATCTGAGTTTGATTAGGCTCCACATGAAAACATATCAATAGTCCCCTTCTTTTATTAAATAATCTCCCCCTTATTATTTTAGAAGTACTTGTGTCCAACAATAGCATTAGTGTATTAGTTGTGTCCAAAAATCTCTCCCTTTGGGATTCATGGAAACAAGTTATGAAAAATACCATCCAATACCAAACATCAAAAAATAAAATCTTTTCATTTCATCAACTCAACATCTGATGGTAACACTTAGGCCACTGCAATAAGCTCCCTCTAATTATACTTTTCTTTATGTACATTCATTATCCTCCCTTGGTTGTATACTTCATTTATTTTTCATCTTTCCCACATCTGATAATCAATGGTAACTCATCATCTCCCTTTGACAACAGTCAATAGTATATTTCATTGGATACATCTCTCTCACTTAGCTCATATATTTCATTTTCATATCTCTCTCCTCATCTCTTTTCCTTTTCTTCCCTAAATCTCTCTAACTTTGACAAAAATTCCAAAGGTAACTCCAAACTTTCATATTTTCCATGTAATTCTACCTTACACCTTCCATGTACCAGTTACTTCTATTTTAGTACATTTTCACCCTCTTCACAAATTTAGGACATCTTAAAGAGTGAAATCTTGCATCATATCCAAATAAACATTCTAATAAACCTTAAATTGATGCAACATGCATCTTCTTCTAGTGAACATTAGACAGAGGAAGGACCCCTATATTACCTCTTAGATATTCAAATGCATCCTTAGGTAATGGTTTAGTGAATATATTTTCTATCTACTCCTTTGACTTCATGTACTCAACCTCACTTATTTTTATTGAACTTTCTCTCTCAAGTAGTTATTGTTCACACACACACACACACACACACACACACACACACACACACAATTTTTCTTTGCATGCATCATGAGGTTCTTCAGAATATTTATAGCACTTGTATTTTTACAATAAATAGTTACAAGCTCAATCACTTCCTCTCACATATGTTCCAAAATTATTTGATATAAACAATGTTTAAGTATTAGAAACATCTACATATTATGCCTTAGCAATTGAATGTGATATATAATTTTGTTTCTTTCTTATCTATGCCTCATGGCTTTCTCCTAAAAAGAAAGCTCCACCACTAGTACTCTTTCTATCATCAACATTTCTATTTGATTCAACAACAATATAATCTCGTAGCTCAAAATGTTCATCTTCTTACACCATAAACCATAATTCTCTTCTCCTTTCATATGTCTAAGGATTCTCATTAAAAAAATCATGTGTGTCTCCTCAGGACTAGAAGAAATTTTTTCCATAATACCAATAACATGAGAGATATCTAGTCTACTATTGATAACATTGTTGGTCATTTTTTCCTTCCCGCCAGAATCACCACATTTGAATTCAACATAGTAATGTTCACAAGTTTTAAATATTCAAATATTCAAAAGGGGCATAGAATACTTTATACTAACCTTATGATATTTCTTCCCTGTGCATTTTAATATTTTTGCGAGCCTACAAGTCCCCATCATCAGATCAAGAGATATCTATGGTTAGTGCTATCTTGCTATGGGAAGTTGTATATTGTTTTTCCATAGTGTCATAACACCTTTTGGCCGCATGACCAGTGGGTCCTTCTTTTTCCTTGTTGTTTCTTAAGCACCAGGTTTTGATAGATCCCCAGAGGGTGCTATGGCACTATAAAAAAATATGTGTTCCTCGCCGTTAGTGACATAGCACCCAGACAGAAAGTGTTACTACGGTGACATTAGAAGGAAGGTGGGTCCCAAGTATGCCTCATTGGATATCATTGATGAAATTTGGAAAACACAGTGGGACCCCAAGCAACGTGGAAGGATGATTGTGCTTGAAATGAGGCTTTGATTCGTCACCAGCTGGGCAGTTCATTGCTATCAGCAGTTACCTAGACCCATGCCCCTTTCAAATGCATGAAGATTTCCTCACCCTTGGATCAGTCTGCATTGACAGTAGGCACTATCTCGCTATGGAAAGCTGCGAGGATATTATCCATAGTGACATAGCGCCTCAGTGATGCATGGCACAGATGACATCATGGGCCTACCCTTCTCCAGAGTAATATTACAACTTTTCCTCGGTGGTAGTTGTTAGGTGGGTCATAGTACAGTGGTGATATTTCATTGGTCCACTTAGCCAACTCAGTGTGCAGTTGTACAATTTTTTTGATCACAATAGATCTAAGGAAAATTGATGGTGGGTGTTATCTCGCTATGGAAAATTGTGAGGATATTACCCATAGTGACATAGCACCATTGTGCCATGTGGATTAGTGGGGCCAGGTCTTGCAAGGATGCCAGGTGGTTGCCAAGTGTTTTGTGCGCCCAAAATTTTGAGGAGGAAAGAGAAATATTATGAGGATCTTCCATGATCGTTGATCTCATTGAGATCAATGATCGATGCTTTCTCATGAGATGAAACTATGAGGACTTGTCAGATAGGTTGGCACATGGAAAATTTCTTATTGGTTGGTATACTGATAGGTCAAATCCATCTTACTTGTCACCAGATCTCAAAAATCAACAGTGGGTGTCATATCACTATAGAAAGCTATGAGGATATTACCCATAGCGACATAGCACCTCAGCGATGCATGGCAGGGTGGGTTCGAGTGTCATGAAACTATAGGGATGGTACTAGATTGGGCCAAGTCGGATGCCAAGTGTGTTGATGTTGGTTCATGGGCCTAGAAGTTTTAAGGGCAGAGCATAGTAATACGATGAGTCTTCACGATCATTAGATCAGTTTGGATCCATGGTGGGTGCTATCTCACTATGGGAAATTGCTCAGAGGATATGCATAGTGACATAGTGCCTCGATGACACGTTTTCCAGTGGGTCCAATGGAGGTAGTAATGGTTACATGCATTGGTAATTAATGTGACTGTCGCAGTTGGAGTTTGAGGAATTAGCACAGTTAGTAAAGAAAGATTGGTCAACCTCAGGAAGACCTTGTGGGGTGGCAAAGTGAAAAGAGATCATTGGTCCATGTGGCTCATTCTAGTGCCAGGGTTATGTTGACCTATTGACCACACTAGTTTATGAACTGGGAACAAGAGATACCAAGGTTTTTTGTATAATTTGATCTTATGATCGATTCCAACCACCCTAGAGTAAATATGAAACAAAGAGGAACACTCTACCCCCTAATCTAGCCTATCTACCTAGTCAGAGCATAGTTATGGCACCATTTCTATCTTTTTGAGGCCCTATTTTAGTTAAAAATCAGATTTCACGGTACCAAAAAGCTATATTCAGATCAAATTTTCTTCTGGATCCCCATGATTGTTCTTTGTAGGACTTCAATGTAGTGGTTGGGGAGTAACTTCAGTTGGAGGACATCTCAGTTGTGCCTGAGCTATAAAGGAAAATTTTTATGAATTTTGTAGGGTCGACCTTTCTTTATTTTCTTTGTTACTGCTCTGTAGATTCTCAATGTAAATTCTCTTGTGCCTCTGAACTACATGATTTTCTGTCTTATCTCTTTAAGCCATTGGTATGAAAGTGCAATAACTCTTTACCTCTAACTGGTTTTTTGTATAGATCCATGATCTGGATGACTATATCTCCTTGGCCTATGAATGATAATATAAGTGAATCTCTCTCTCCTTGTGTCATTCATCTTGGTCTTCTAATCTGCATGTGATTATTAGATTAAATCACATCTAAATGTGTATATCCTTAGTTTCATTCTGGTTCAATAGCGCATATATGGGCAGAGTTTGGTCCGAAACACTCTATTTTGGTGCATCACCTCTTTAGATTAGATTTGTTTTCATGCTCTCCTTCTCCCTTTTCCTCTCCAAGAGTAGTTAGGTGCATCCTAATAGTAAGAGGAAGCCAACCTTCTCTAGAGACTCAACCTCATAGTTCAAGTCCTATAGCTTGGAGGTTGTTTCCATGTTTCACTAGGTTGTTCTCATGCATAGGCTTTGGACAAGGGTGCAAACCTTAGTGACAACATATTTTGGCATGCTCGGTGGGACAACTTTTTAGAAAATTTCAAGCCTACTGGTGTCAAAAGGGAAGATTTCAACATCAATACCGAGGAGATAGTATTGGCTTTGGTGTTTAAGCCTTCAACAGGCTCATTCTTCAAAGTACTTGGTGACTCTGAGCTTCAAATACATATCTGGTTCCAGACCAAAGTTGCAGTGATTCATGCCCAAAGCTGAAATAAGGGCATCTTCTAGAGATAAGTTTTAGTATCAAGAGCTTTCATTTTCAAACCCTAGAAGAAGGAAGACTAGAATATCTTTATCACCAATTAAGAGTGCAATAGTAACAAATACACCTACAAGATCTATCTCTACTCCTCCTACTACTAGATCTCAGCCTAGACTGCCATCAATACATATCAATAGATCACTTGTCTATATGGCGTTGCCTAGAGCTCATACTTTTGCCACCTTTAATGGTGGGAACCCTCTTTTATTAGCCCAAAGACATGACATACTAGTAGCTGCCCTCAAAAGTATACCAGAGTTTACTGGTGAAACTTTTATCTCTCCCTTAGAACACATTCAAGTGGTTGCAAATGTCTACAATATCCATGGTATTATAGAGGATGATGTTGCAGTTAGGCTCCTAGCCTCATCCTTGAAAGGAAAAGCACTACAATGGTATAGAGGTTTAGCTCATGTTTCTATAATACATTGGGATGGATTAGGAGAAATATTGTGTAAAAATTTTGAGGATAAAAGTGACTATTTGTCAATTTTAGAGTAGGTGAGTACTATAAAAAAAGCCCCTCATGAATGTATGACTGATTTTAATTATAGATTTCAAAAGACATGGGATAGGATACCTACTTCAGTGAAGCCTACCCCTAGTAATGCCTTCTTGCATTACCTTAGAGCTTTTAATAGTGATATTGCCACTAAAATCCAAACTATGGGAGGAGATACCTTGCCTAATGCTTATGACATAGCAATAAAATCAGAGAACATCCTAATATAAGGAGGTAAGCTAGCTCCAAGGCCTCCTATGCCTTTCTTCCCTGATGTTCCAAATCATCAACCAATAATGGCTCCTCTTTCCACAACTTCTACATCACAATCCCTTGTCCTAGTCCCTCAAGCTTCCACATTTTCAAATGGGATAGATGAATCAAAGAGATGATGCAATCTCTAATGCAAAACATGGATAAAAGAGAAAAGAACCTAGAGAAAAGGTTGCAAGATAATGGGAAGAAGCTGGAGGATAACTCCTCTATGATGCAAAAAGTAAGCAACAAGGTGGTGACTTTAGAAATATAGCAAGCTCAAGGTAGTAAGCCTCATCAATTGCAATATCAAACTCCAAGCAATGGTAGGCCTCCAAATCCTAGTCATTGGAACAATTCTTTTGATCAGAGTAGGTAGGGTGGCCATGCTTCAACCTCAAATGTAAACCAAAGTAGGGCCATAGTCCCTCAAAATAATATGGCTCAAGATCAAGATTTTTGTCCCTCCTTTAACTACTCCTATGCCTATTGTATGTGTCAGAAGGCTAAATCTTTTATGGCTTTGACAGTCCAAGAACCTACAGCAAAACAATCATAGAAGGAGGACCAATTTAAAGATGCCTTAGATATGGAAAGACAGGGTGATTTCTCTTTTATGAATCATCAGATGGAGGAGCATTGTAATGTAAACTAGGATTCCATTGCTCATAACACTAGAAGAAAAAGCAGAGCTATGGAAGATGCTATCCCTCCTCCCAAGCAGGCCTCAAATTCAAATGCAATATCTCATGAGAAAGAAGCAAATAATCAATCAAGTGCCTTTCAACAACAAAGGGAAAATCATGGCAGAAAGGATGCAAGTGATCCGTAGGTTATTCCATCTCGACCTCATACAATTGCAGCTCCCAAAGCTTCTACCAAAACACCTACTATGCCATTCATTGTGGTAGAAAAAATGAAGAAGAAAAATGTGAATATCTCCATGTGGGATGCTATTGCTACTATACCCATGCAAAAGAGGTTACTGTAGCAAGAATTGGAAAGAATTGAACCAAAGGATCAGTCACCTAGTATGGAAAGTGCCACAAGCCTAGTACAACCATCAAGGGAGGTAGAAAAAAGTAAAAAGGTTAGACCTCCTCTATTCTATGTTTCTCTAATTATAGGGGGCAAACTAGTCCATAATTGCATGATTGATTCAGGGGCTAGTAGTTTAGTGATGCCTAGGCATGTTGCTGATGCTTTGGGAATGAAATATGAGCCCATTGTTAGGGATGTATTACAATTGGATGGTAGTACTATCAAGACTATAGGGATCCTTAGGAATGTGGAGATGGCCTTACATGCATGCCCTGGTTGTTCTATAACCCAAGATATCTTTGTTGCTAAGGTCAAGCCATATTTTGCCATCTGTTTGTCAAGAGACTTTACTGCCCAAATAGGTGTTTTCATATCTTCTGATTGGTCATATATGTCTTTCGAGATGAGATATGGAGCCAATGCTTCAATTAGAGTAGAGCCTAAAGCCCTCCATCATATTGAATCTTACACCCCCAACCCCATCAACATGAATTTCCCTATTCTAGAGATGGATGAGAACGAAATAGTGAATGAGCCAACCACTCCCCTAACAAAGATACCTAATTTTTTCTTGCATGAGTGGGCTAATGCATATCAATTTGATCTTATGCCAAAAACCCTTGAGATAGGTCTTAGTACATATTGTATATTGGAGAAAGATGCTCTAGTTCCCAATCTTGTGGAGACTAAAGAAGATATGAGTAGGATATGGAGTATGTACTTTGATGGATCAAGGAATAAAAATGGATCATTGGCTGGTGTGATGTTGATTTCTCCTACACAAGTAAGGTACTACTTCTCCTTTAGGCTCCAATTTAGTTGCACTAATAATGTAGCCGAGTATGAATCCTTGATTTAAGGTCTCCTACTTGCTCAAAAAAAAGGAATCCAAGCCTTAACGGTGTATGGAGATAGTGAGTTGGTGGTTAATCAAGTGAGAAATTAGAATACCACCAATAATGGTTTGCTCAAGTCTTATAAAAATAGGGTATGGGATTTGCTTGAAGGTTTCAATGCATTTAATATTCAAAGCATCCATAGAAAAGAAAATAGACATGTTGATAGACTTGCAGCAATAGGTGCATCTTATGATGTGCCAGGGAATCTTGAGGAGGAAAAGAAGCAACAAATCAGAGTGGTAGTAAGGCTTGCTACCCTTGATAACAACATCCATTGGCAAGTGTTTGAATCTGATGAGAAAATTGTAAGCTTCTTGCAAAATGAAGCAGAGTTTTTAGGAAGGAACCAGTTGAGACTGTAGGATCAGTATGGTGATAAGATCATTCATCTTAGTTCTAACAAATTGCCTAAGGGTCTCATTACCTTAGAGAGTGTTTTTAATCCTGATGACCAAGCAAGAGGTAGGGCCATGAACCTAGCTACTGATGAAGATGATTACACTCCAGTCATGATTGCTAATGGAAAGTCCTTAGACATGGGGAACTTATGTTCTGAAATTGAACAAGAAATTTTTATTCATCTATGTCAAGAATTTAATGATGTATTTTCTTGGACATATGATGACTTAAAGGGCTTTGACCCAAGGTTGTTTTAGCATACCATAGATTTAATTAATGATGGAAAACCAGTAAGACAAAAATAGAGGCCAATGAATCCCAAGATTGAACCCCTAATGAGAAAGGAGCTATCCAAGTTGATTGAGGCCAATATAATTTTTCCCATCAAACAATCATCATGGGTAGCAAACCTTGTCCCTGTTAGGAAGAAGAATGGAGAAATTAGATTATGTGTGGACTTTAGGGACCTTAACCAAGCTTCCCTTAAAGATCACCATCCTCTCCCTTCTATGGAGCAAATTTTGTCCAAGGTCAGTGGTTCAAAGAGATTTTCATTTCTTGATGGATTTTTTGGCTAAAATCAAGTGCTGGTTAAAGAGTCTAATAGGTACAAGACTGCATTTACTACTAAATGGGGTACCTATGCTTATTATAAGATGCCATTTGGGCTAACCAATGTAGGTACTACATTTTAGAAGGCAATAGAGATGGCCTTCAAAAGACTGATTGATAAGTTTGTCTTAGTTTACCTTGATGATATCACTGTGTATTCAAAGGATGTAGAAGATCATTTTGATCATCTAAGATAGGTATTCCTAAGATGTAGAGAGTTTGGGGTTTCCCTTAACCAAAGCAAGTGTGTCTTTGCTACTAACCAAGGAAAATTATTAGGACATATTCTATCTAAGGATGCCTTAACCATTGATCTAGAGAGAACAAAAGAAATACTTGCCCTTCCTCTTCCCAAACACAAGAAAGGGTTGCAAAGTTTCCTAGGCAGAATAAATTTTGTGAGAAGATTTATTCCAAATCTTGCTACCATGGTGAAACCTCTTATAGCTATGCTCAAGAAAGGTATGGTCTTTGCATGGACCAAGGAAGGGAAGGAAAGTTTTGAAGAGATCAAGACAACCATAGCCTCAACCCCTACTCTCATGAATCCAAATTTTGAGAAAGATTTCATCCTTTATACCCTAGGTGGTGAGTTAAGTATTTTTGCTGTCCTAACTCAAAGAAATGATAAAGGTGGCGAGAAACCCATAGCTTTCTTTAGTGAAGGGCTTAAAGAATATGAAGATAAATATGATGATGTAAAGAAGCAAGCCCTTGTAGTCATCAAAGATTTAAAGAAATTTAGACACTTCCTATCTCATAATAAGATTCATTTGTTAGTTACTCATGCTAGTGTGAAGGATTTCCTTTTGAGTAAAGATATTAGTGAGAAAAGAGCTGGCTGGATTACTAAAGTGATGGAATATGATATTGACATTTAGATTACCAAGCTAGTAAGAGGGAGGGGGTTGTCTAAATAGATGTTATCATCTCAAGAACCTAATGAGGAAGCTGCTATGATACTAACAGAGCAACAAGAGGTAAGAAATAGCGACCCAAGGAGTTGGATGGATGATATGATGAGTTTCTTATTAGGGAATGGATACCCTCAAGGATTAGATAGAGCTAAAAGGAGATAGTATAGATTATAGTCAATTCCTTATGTCATAGTTGATTGTATCCTCTTTAGAAAAGATTTTAATGGAGCCCTATTAAGATGCCTTGATATAGACTAGGCTAAAAGAATGATCAAAGAACTTCATGATGGTCCTGATGGTGGCCACTTCTTAGCAAGGACAACTACAATGAAGATCATGAGGGCTGGTTATTACTAGCCATATCTATTTCATGATTGTCATAAGTATGTGAGGAAGAGTGAAAAATGTGCCTTCTTCTCTAGCAAACAAAGACTTGTAGCTCTTCCCCTTCATCCTATTCAGGTGGACCAGCCTTTTTCTCAATGGGGATTGGATTTCATAGGCCCTATCAATCCTCCTTCTAATTTAGGTCACAAATGGATTTTAGCTGCTATAGATTACTTCACCAAATGGACAGAGGTAGTTGCATTGAAGGATGCCACTAAATCTTTAGTTGTTGAGTTCCTTGATGGAATTGTGACCAAGTTTGGTGCCCCTTCAACCATTATTTCAAATAATGCAAAGTCTTTTGTTGGAGCTTAAAATTTGTGCATGGATAGTGGATCATAATATCTATTTGAACACATCCTCAAATTACTATCCTCAGGGTAATGGTTTGGCTGAGTCCTCCAACAAGAATTTGATCAGGATCATGAAAAGGACAATAGAAGATAACCAAAGGTGTTGGCATAAAAACTAAAGACTACACTATGGGCTAACAAAATAACACCTAAAAGGTCAATAGGGAATTCACCATTTGTGTTAGTCTATGGCAGAGAAGCAAGGCTTCCAATTTCATTGGAGTTCCCCTCCCTAGAGCTAGGTAATTAGTTGGAGTTGATTGAAGATGATGCCATAATAGTAAGAATGGTAGAGCTAATGGAGCTGGAAGAGAAGAGAAATAAAGTGATACAAACCCTAGAGACACACTAGTAGCAAGTAAAAAAGAGTTTTGATAGGAAGACTAGGGTCAGAATCTTTAGGGAGGGAGATTTGGTTTTGAAATGGGATGCAGATAGGGAAAAACTAGGGAAGCACTCAAAACTTGACACACTGTGGAGTGGTCCCTATCTGATTGAAAGTTGTAAATAGGTCAATGCTTTCCAGTTAAGCAAGCCTGATGGTGAGATTTTGCCTATCCCAGTCAATGGGATCTATCTCAAGCCATGTTTCTGAGGGTTTGAGATTCCATGCACATAGTTAGCTTAGTTTCATTTCCAATTTGTTCCTTGCTTTTCCAAGAAGTGCATGAGCACAGGATTGTCTCTGTGAGATAACAAGTATTGAAATTTTGAAGGTTGCAGAAGGAGGTTTTGGTCTCTGGTTCAAGTTGCAGAGATAGGGGTTTCAGGGTTTTCCTCTCAGAGGTAGGGTTAGGGTTTCACAGTATACATAGGCTCCACATCTTTTTGACTCTGTAGCCTAATGGATGCATGAGGTCACTGGTCTATGCATAGCTAGCTTGCATCCCCTCTGAGTCGCCAGATTTGTTGGTCATTTTTGCCTTCCCTCTAGAATCACCACATTTGAATTCAACATAGTAATGTTCACAAGTTTTAAATATTCAAATATTCCAAAGGGGCATAGAATACTTTACACTAACCTTATGATATTTCTTCCCTATGCATTTTAATGTTTCTGCGAGCCCGCAAGTCCCCATCGTCAGATCAAGAGATATCTACAGTTGGTGCTATCTACCTATGGAAGTTGCTCATTATTTTGCCATAGTGACATAACACCTTTTGGCCGTGTGGCCAGTGGGTCCATTTTTTTCCTTGTTGTTTCTCTAGTGCCAGGTTTTGATAGATCCTTGGAGGGCACTATGGCACTATCAAAAAATTTGTGTTCCTCGCTATTAGCAACATAGTGCCCAAACGAAAAGTGTTACTGTAAAAACATTAGAAGGAAGGTGGGTCCCAAGTATGCCCAATGGGATATCAGGGATGAAATTTGGAAGACACAGTGGGACCCTAGGCAATGTGGCAGGATTATTGTGCTTGATTCATCACCAGCTGGGCAGTTCATTGATGTCAGCAATTACCTAGACCCATGCCCCTTTCAAACGCATGAAGATTTCCCCACCCTTGGATCAGTCTACATTGATGGTAGGCACTATCTCGCTATGGAAAGCTACGAGGATATTATCCATAGCAACATAGTGCCTCGATGATGCATGGCATAGATGACATCATGGGCCCGCCCTTCTCCAAAGTAATATTATGACTCATCCTTAGTGGCAGTTGTCAAGTGGGTCATAGTACAGTGGTGATATTTCATTGGTCCACTCAGCCAACTCAGTGTGCAGTTGTACAATTTTGTTGATCACCATAGATCTAAGGAAAATCAATGGTGGGCACTATCTCTCTATGGAAAACTGTGAGGATATTACCCATAGAGACATAGCACCATTGTGCCATTTGGATCAGTGGGGCTAGGTCTTGTTAGGATGCCAGGTGGTTGCCAAGTGTTTTATGGGCCCGAAATTTTGAGGAGGCAAGCACAGTATTATGAAGATCTTCCATGATCATTGATCTCTTAGAGATCAACGATCAACACTTTCCCGTGAGATGAAACTATGAGGACTTGTTAGACAAGTTGGCACCTGGCTAGTTTCTTATTGGTTGGTATACTGATAGGTCGAATCCATCTTGCTCACCGCCAGATCTTAAAAAGTCAATGGTGGGAGCCATCTCGCTATGGAAAGCTACAAGGATATTACCCATAGTGAGATAGTGCCTTGGTGATGTGTCATAGGGTGGGGCCGATTGTTATGAAACCATAAGGATGGTACTAGATTGGGCCAAGTTGGATGCCAAGTGTCTTGATGTTGGTTCGTGGGCCCAGAAGTTTTAAGGGTAGAGCACAATAATACGGTGAGTCTTCACGATCATCAAATTAGTTTAGATCCATGGTGGGTGCTATCTGGCTATGGGAAATTGCTCAAAGGATACACATAGAGAAATAACACCTCAATGAAATGTGTCCTAGTGGGTCTGGTGGAGGCAGTAACGGTTAGATGCACTGGCAGTTAATGTGACTATCGTAGTTGGAGTTTGAGGAATTGGTGCAATTAGTAAAGAAAGATTGGTCAACCTTAGGAAGACCTTGCAGGGTGGCAAAGTGAAAAGAGATTGTTGGTCCATGTGGCTCATTCTAGTGCTAGGGTTATGTTGACCTACTGACCACACTAGTTCATGAACTGGGAATAGGGGATACCAAGGTTTTTTGCATAATCCAATCTTATGATTGATTCCAACCACCTTGGAGTAAATACAAAACAAAGAGGAACACTCTACCCCACAATGCAACCTATCTACCTAGTCAGAGAACAGTTATGGCACTGTTTCTATCTTTTTGAGGCCCTATTTTAGTTAAAAATCAGATTTCATGGTACCAAAATGCTATATTCAGATTAGATTTTCTGTTGGATCCCCATGATTGTTCTCTGTAGGACTTCAATGTAGTGGTTGGGGAGTAACTTCAATTGGAGGACATCTCAATTATGCTTGAGCTATAAAGGAAAAATTTTATGAATTTTTTAGGGTCAACCTTTCTTTATTTTCTCTGTTACTGCTCTACAGATTCTTAGTGTAAATTACCCTATGCCTCTGAACTACATGATTTTCTGTCTTATCTCTTTTAGCCATTGGTATGAAAGTGCAAGAACTCTTTGCCTCTTACTGGTGTTTTGTAGAGATCTATGATCTGCATGACTATATCTCCTTGGACTATGAATGATAATATAAGTGAATCTCTCTCTCCTTGTGTCATTCATCTTGATCTTCTGATCTACATGTGATTATTAGATTAAAGCAAGCCTGAATGTGTATATCCTTAGTTTCATTCTGATTCAATAGTGCATATATGGGCAAAGTTTGGTCTGAACACTCTATTTTGGTACATCACCTCTTTAGATTAGATTAGGTAGATTTACTTTCATGCTCTTCTTCTCCCTTTTCCTCTCCAAGAGTAGTTAGGTGCATCCTGATAGTAAGAGGAAGCCATCTTTCTCCGAAGACTCAACCTCATAGTTCAAGTCCTATAGCTTGGAGGTTGTTTCTATGTTTCACTAGGTTGTCCTCATGCATAGGCTTTGGACAAGGGTGCAAACCTTAGTGACAACAAACATACTATAGCTTTCCAATCATATATATTTTTACAATGTCTCATTTATCTGAGTTGTATCATTCTCCTTTTATATTTTACACTTGTTGATCATTGGTGTGCTAACTGCTCTTGAGTTTTCAAGATCTCTTTGGTATACTTCAACTCTATAATGTGTATTTCATCCTTAAATTTTTGAACTTTCAATCCAATAAAGAAATTTAATCTCTCTAAACATTGACATCTCAAACTCTTTCATCATTTCATCAAAAAATGTCTTGTACATTATTTCATGTCCTCTAAATATAATGTCATCAAAAAATATTTTAACAATGAGGATCTTATCATCAGATTCACTCTTCAAGTATAGGTTACTATTCTCATTAGCTCTAGCAAAACTAATTATCATCAATTATCAATGTAGCCTTTTATATCATGCTCAAGGTTCCTTCTTCAACTCATGTAGAACCTTGGATAACTTACATGCCATATTTCTCTAAATTGGGTCCACAAAACCTTCAAGTTATTCAATATAGAAATTCTTCTAGTATTCCATTGAGAAATGTAGACTTGGAATCCATTTGATAAATCTTGAATCCCTTGAAAATAACACATATAGGTGATATCCTTATTCCTAGTCTATAAATAGGGACAAATGTTTCTCCATAAATCAATCCTTCTTCTTGTGAATATCCCTTGTAGAATAGTCTTTCCTTGTTCCTTGTTATTTCTCCATTTTTAATCAATTTATTTATGAAAATCCAAATAATACCAATCAAATTCTTGTCTTTAGGACCCAATACATATTTCCATGTGTTGGTTTTCTTCTATATTTAGTCAATCTCTTCATTCGTAGCATACCACTCTTCATTCTCCAATACATCTTTAACTATGCTAGGCTCAAATTCATAAATAAAGCATGTGTTATCTCTCATCTTACATATTGCCATTTGATGCAAGATAATCTTGGGTTAATAAAAAATCTTGAATCAACAAAAAAAATATTGATTTATTTTTGGTACCATTCTATTATTTAGAAGTAGCCATTTCTACTTATGGTTTCTAGTTGTATGCAATTAACATAATGTTGAGGACCTATTTTGGATCCCTACCCTAAGAATGCATAACTTTATGTTTCTTGTGCATCAAGTTATGTTCCATTTTATCCAAACTCTATTTCTTTTAATTTCATCTAGTGTAACATGTTATTTCTTTTGGCATAGTTTTGTATGATAATGTGGCATCTTTGGAAGTTGGGAGAAAACTCCTTTCTTTTATTTGGACCATTTCATTAAGAATACAGAAACAATTGATGCCCATCATTTGAGTTATGGTTTACACCTCTAAGGAAGGACCTATATTGTAATTAAATACTTGACTAACTAACTTGTGGTGTAGCTAGCTATATAAGAACTTGGATTTGATGTAGGAAAGTAGTATAAGAGAAGATAATAGGAGACAGATAGAAGAAAGTCTAAAGATTGTGAGCTTTAATATTTTATTATTGTTATGGATGCAACCCAAAAATCCTTACAACTTGGCATGTTGGTTATTAGCTAATAGTACATTTTATCATTAGTAAATCTATGAGTTTTATTGTTTCTTTGTTGTACCTCTATATTTTCTTCCATGTGTACTCTTGGAAAGATATTAGATGATTGGATGTGACCTTTGATTTGTTTCCTTTCCATACCATACTTGTGGCTAATGGTATCAGAGCAAGGTTTTCTTGTTAGTTTCGGATCATGGAGAACCTTAGTTTGGATTGGTTGTAGGGTGGTAGATCTAGAATCTATCCTATAGCTTGTTTAAGGTTACGATATTGGAGGAACTATTGTCAAGATGGTTTAAGGAAGAGGAAATGTAGATAATGTTATAATGGATATGTTGAGGTAGATTGCAATGAGACTTGAATCTATTGAGACATCCTAGAGAAGAGGTGTACATCTTGAAGGTGTTAGGATTGATGAAGAAGCAATACCTAATCCTAATCTTGGACCTAAGGTAGAACATGGTGAGTAAACCGTTCTAAGAGTTTTGTCTATGGAAAACTCCAAACCTACTATTGAAGTGTTTTTCAATGATTGAAGATTAGAGACTAATGATGTATTAGATTGGATATGTGAGATGGATCATGCCTCACTTTGGTGGGATAACTTACAAATTAAAAGAAAGAAAAGATGAAATTAAAATACCAAGAGTAGGGAAAAGATGACTGGCAAGGTGAAGAATTTCCTTCTTGTAGATTTCTAGATTAATCTATTGAGGAGAATGCATATTTTGAGACAACAGGACATGACTATGAAAAGCTATAGTAAGGAATTCTATAAATTGGGTATGATATATGGACATGTGAATGATCAAGTTAAGAAGTTGGCTAGATATCTAAATGACTTGAGAAAATAAATTCAAGATGATATTAACTATGTTAAGATGGACAATTTGGAGGAATCGTATCAATATACCTTCAAGGTTGAAGAAATATTGGCAAAGAATTATTCAAGAGCATCGAGCTTGCATTTTGTTGACCCATGGTTCATGTGGTTGGGGATGTGTGTGAGACATATTGGATAGTCTTGTCCTAAGTGTGTATGAAGTTTAGATTAATTGTCTTAGAGTTAGAGGCATTTTTGTGATTACTTGTAATGTGTTCTTGATTTACTGGCAGGATTTGGAGATTATTTTCACAAACTTTGATTTGAGGGAGCTAGTGTCTACACTCTTGTATTTGGATTTTTCAATGGCACATTGACCTATACCTAAGGATGTGTACTCTTACGTGATCTTTTGAGTTACTTATAAATTATTAACTTGTTACATTTCCTAAGTATGTAGGTATATTATGTATTTAATGTTTATTTCTATGGCAACTTACAGCTTGAGGTTATATTTAATGTGGGTTTATTTATTTATTGTAATTTTCTAGGCCATTTTGTTGCATTTTTTAGTATTAGTAGGAAGCCTTGTGAAGTCTAGAGTCATAATTCAACATAGAGAGCATGGAGTAGCTAAGAAGAGAAAAGTTGAGAAGAGCTAGTAGCTAAGTGTGGACTTTGGAAAACAAGAAGGTTTCTTGGTGGCTTGCAAGAACATGTTTAGGTTCATCTTGAAGTTCTACTAGATTGTGGATATGGGGTAGCTAGTGGTTGGGTGAGGTCTTGAAAAAACTATTATACTAATTTTGATGTATTTGGTTGTAACCTAGAAGGCCTTACAACTAGACATATTGAATGAAAATCTCAAATCTCATACTCTATTATGATAATTGGTGCTATTTTGGATCTTAATATATATGTTATTGTTTATAATATGATGTGTGGTTATTTTTGGGAGGCTAGGAAAGATCCTTTGGGAATTCTCCTACCTTGCATTGAATCAAAGAAACATGATTAGATACAAATAGGAAGAGGTGGTAGATTTCAAAGAAGTAGAGTGAGGATCTATGAATAAGGTAGCATATCTATCAATGCAATGTAGGATAAGGGGAAGACCAAATAGAAAGAAGAACTTATTGGTAAGATAGGTAATTACACTAGAGGTAGCAATACTAATTACTCTAGGAATAGTAGAGGTGGTAAGAGAGAAGAAAGGTCCTGGTCTAAGAGCACATGTTTCAAGTTTCAAGAAGAAGGACATAGGGCCTTTGAATGTACTGATTCTAGAAAGAAAATTGAAGGTAGTAGTAGGAATATTTTAGCTTTTGAACAAGTTTTTGAATCACCTAATGAATGCAAGCATGGTTAGAACTTGATGTTGAGAAGAGTCTTGTGGAATGAGAAAGCTAAAGAAGAACCTATTTTGAGAAGGATTTTATTGAAGACTAGATGCAAGGTCACTGGAAAATATTACAACATAATCATTGATAGTGGGAGTTCAAATAATTTGGCATCGAACAAGATGTTTAACAAGTTGCAAAGGTTGAGACATACTAAGACTAATCATGTTGCTTTGATCTAGAAGGAGCATATGTTACTAGTAAGTGAAGAATACCTTATAAAATTCAAAAATGGAAGTTATTATGATCAAGTATTCTATGACATTATGACTCTAGATTGTTGTCATATTCTATTGGGTAGACCTTAACAGTATGATAGAAAAGATTTTCATGATGGTTGATTGAATTTGTATACTATTTGGATTGATGGGAACAAAAAAGAATCATTTCCTTTGGTAGAGAAACCTAATGAGAATCATGTACCACAATAATAGTATGTTTGGTTGAAGGAAATTAGTTTTCTAAAGATTTAAAGGATCAAAATATTTGTTTTTCCTTGATTCCTAGGAAGACTAAGAAACAAGATGAACTTGAGCATGCACCTGGGATTGAATCTTTATTGACTAAATTTTAGGATATTATTCCTGATAATGTGACTGATGGTTTACCTTCCATGAGAAGTATTAGTCATTTTATGGATCTAATATCTCAAGCTAGTTTTCCTAATAAAGCACCACATAGGTTGACTCTTGTTGGAAATGTTGAATTTAATAGAAAAGTGTAAGAATTACTTGATAAATGATTTATTATAGAAAATTTTAGTCCATGTTCTATACATGTTGTTTTGGCACCTAAGAAGAATGGAGAATAGAGAATTTGCACCTACTATAGAGCTATAAACAAGATAACAACGAAGTATAGATTTAATTTTCCTAGGATGGATGACATAATGGATTATTTAAGTGGAGAAAAGTATTTTACCAAGATTTATTTGAAAAGTGGCTATCATCGTATCAGAGTTAGAGAAGGAGATGAATGGAAAACTATTTTTAAGAGTAATGAGGGTTTGTATGAGTTGTTGGTTATACCCTTTGGTTTAGTATGGACTATTGCAAAAAGACCATAAGGTGCTAGTGGAGGCTACCCAACAAAATCATAACATCCCACCATGCTCCATAATAGACTCTATGTTGGATGTACGCCCATATGGTGGGTCCTCCCTTGGCTGTATGAGCTACAAATGAACACTACAATGTCAACATTGCCACCTACTCTAAGAATTGAGCCTAGTTGGAGGCTCTAATACCACATGGTACAAACCACTTCACTAAAACCTCAAGGTGCTAGTGAAGGCCACCTACTAGGATCATAAAATTAACTAATGCACCGAGTACTTTCATGAGAGTAATGAATGAATTTTTAAAGAAATTATTGGGTAAACTTGTGATTGAGTATCATGCTAACAATTTGATATTTAGTAAGACAAATGAAGACCACATTGAGAATATTAGACAAGTATTGCAAAGCTCCAAAGAAGAAAAGTTGTTGATTAACTTGAAGAAATGTTCATTATTAAAGGAGGAAATTGTGTACCTTGGTTTTGTAATTTTAGTTGATGGTTTGAAGATGGATCTTGTAAAGGTGAAAGTTATACTTGATTGGTCTAACCCTAAGAATGTTGGAGAAGTTAGATCACCTCATAGATTAGCAAGTTTCTATAGGAAGTTCAATAGAAATCCTAGTTTAGTATGTAGTGTCATGACTAAGACTATACGAGGAAATAAAATGGATTTCAGGCAGAGACATGGAGCACACTAGAGTTTTGAAACATTGAAATAGAAGATTCTAGAATTACTTGTGCTTGCATTATAGGATTTTAGTAAGGTTTTTAAAGATGATTGTGATACTAGTGAAAGTGAAATTGGAGCTATTTTGAGTCAAGAAGGAAGATTTGTATCTTTATTTAGTGAGAATTTGAATAATGCTAAGAAAAAGTATATATTTTATGATCAAGAATCGTATGCTATTATTCAAGCTCTGAAGAAATGGAGACATTATTTGATGGCTAAATATTTTGTGTTGTACACTAATAATAAATATTTGTAATATTTAGGGAGTTATAATAAATTGAATTAGAGGCACATGAATTGGGTGATATATTTACAAAAAAACTCCTTAATGTTAAGAGTAAGAGTGGATAGTCAAATAAGGAATGTTCTAACAGAAATGAGAGTTGAGGTACTTGGTTTTGATGATTTCAAATATTTGTATGAAATTTACCCCAATTTTGTAAAACCTTGGAAGGCTTGTAGAAATCAATTAAGAAAGGAGCTAGATAAGTGGAATGACCATTTCACTCACTTAGAAATGTTCTTAAAAGGAATTTAGGTGTGAATTCCTAGATGATCTATGAGAGACAACATCATGAAGGAGAAACATAGTGGGGGACTTATTGAGAAATTTGGGATTGACAAAATAGTAAAGTTGATTTTTGATAGTTATTATTGGCCTTAGATTTACACGAATGTAGAAGATGGTTAGAAGTTGCAAAATTTGTCTAGGAACAAAAGGAACAAGTCAAAATTTGGGATTGTATTCACCATTGCCTATACCAAATAATCCTTGGGAAGAAATTAGTATGGATTTTGTTCTTGGATTTCTTGAAAATTTGAGAAGTGATTTTTTTTGTAGTAGTTGATAGATTTTAAAAAATGGCTCATTTCATGCCTTCTAAGAAGCCTATTACAAATAGGAAATATTAAAAGGGCAAGGGGCTAGGTGGGGGGGAGGTTGGGGGGGGAGGGGTGTGGGGGTGAATTATTATTTAGTATTTTATAAACTTTAACCCAAAAATGGATATTATTAACAATCTTATAGCTTTCATATGAAAGTAAAAAAACTATGTTGAATGGTAAATAAAACTATGCAATAAGAGATCTCATAACACCATATTTTTTAACTAAGGAACCCTGGCCAAGGGAGAACCCTAGTAGAGATGGTAAGATGATCCACTAATCAAAAGTATCTTGTGAAAGATATTGACCCTTTTACAAGTCTATTGCATCTATATAGTGTCTTAGTCCTTGTTAGAGGAATTATGCCTTGTTAGAAGCCTCAATCCTATTAGGAGTTGTTATATACAAATAAAAAATGTATACAAGATGATTCCTCTACCCTAACATGCACTATATAACATAGTTCCTTAAATAGAAAGAGATAGATATAAAAACATATTTACATTGCTACTCATATCTTCAATATATGATATTTCCTTTTCTACTTACAAAATTTGCATTCCCTTGATCAAAAATTAGATTTTTCACATCACATAATACATACACCATCACCGAAACTTTTTATGTACATTCTTTCCTTTATACTTTTACAATAAAAATATTACTATGTGGTCAGCCATCATGCTTTTACACATTTTACATAATACATTATTATCTTCTTTTAACTTAGGGTTAACATCTAGGATGTCATCCTTGATTAGTTTATGAACTACTTTGTAAAAATAAAATTCCTTAGCCCAAAATATCCAATACTCAGGTGTGCTTTATTCTACCTATATAGTGTCATAATTGGTAAAATTTCCATAACTCTTGTCGTTCTATCTCTACTGACCTCTAAACTTGAACATGTCATCCTTGTTGTCTAAGGTATTTTTACCCAACTTTGTATGTGTCCATGTTTCCTCAGTAAACTATACTGGTCAAAACTCTATCTATTCTACCACAACTAGGTGATACTTAGACAATTTTCTAAGTATGAATGCCATAACTCATTCTTCATAGTCTTCCCTCTTCATATTGAAGATATGTTACCACAAATGACAAAATCCAATGTCTACATTAGCTAAATTTACAATAATACCCCCCTTTGGCATTGATGGCAACATATGGGAAAATTAGCTAAGTCCCAAATATTTACAACTTCAAAACTCTACAAAACTTGGCCTTAAAAAAATTTCAAAAATGTGGATCATTACATTTTAACCATATTTCCTTATATCTCCTAATTACATTGAAGCACCCCCCCTTTGATTATTATCCCTTTCATACATATTTATATAATATATTTTCCTTATCCTTGTACATATATACATCTATATAGTTATCATTCTCTCCCATTTATCCTTCTCTACAATTTTTCTTCCTTCTCTACAATTTTCCTTACCTTTCTTTCCCCTTTAACATCAATAAAAAAGGTGTGAAAAATTATTTAAAATTTCAAAATTGTGTTACCTTCATTGTTGCTATTGGATGGAGATTTGTCTGATGCAATCACCAATGTTCTATTTTGGCATGGTGAACTTCGTGTCCGACTTCTCTTTCTTTGAATCAACACAAATCAAAATTGTGCATAAAGAATATAATAATATCTCTACTACATATAAGTTTATGTAGAAAAATTTATCATAAGATTGCTTTAGTGTCAGGAATTCTTCTAGCTATTTCTATACTAGATCAATTTTCAATGCAAGGTGTTCCCTTAGCAATGAAAAACTCTTCAGCTTCATTTCCTTCTATAGTTCTAACATTTTGATGTCATCATTTACTTTGCTAACTCTATTATGAAGATCTACAATCTTAACTAAGGGATCTTTCACTTCATTCATCAATGCTTCTTGTTGTCTAATTTTTTTGTTCAACCCATTTATGATACCTAATTTTTTTTTTATGAATGCATGCACACTTTCCATATACTACTTTACCTTCTATTAGGAAATGTCTTAGCTCTTTAATCTTTTCATCAAGGTTATTTAGATCATCCTTGATGTTTTCACAAACTTTTCTAAATATCTTTGCATCATGTAGAGTTTGTTCATTTATCACTACTATATCATATAAAGTAGTAAATTTAGCATCAAAATCTTGAACAATAGATTTTTCTCTATCCTCTAGATCTAGTTCAGTCATCTTTACTGATATAGTGTTTTGCAATCTATCAGTTACCTTTATCTATGTGTTCTACAGACTCCTCACTTTTCTATTCTTTTCAATTATTTTACTCAGTGATGAGATCAATTCAATTTGGTCATCATCAATAGATCTTTTAAGTGTTGTCAATGTAAGGGGTGTCCTAGAAGAACTAGGTATACTCACTTTTATATTCTCTTAATCCTTTTTATTTTTCTCTTCTTCCTCCTTTTTCTTCTTTTCTTCTTTCTCTTTTCTCTTCTTATCTTCTTCCTCATTTCTTTTCTTATCTTCTTCTTTCTTTTTTCTCTCCTCTTCCTCCAATTTTTTTAATTTTCATCTTCTATGTTCCTTTATTCTACTTCTCTCTTCTCCTCTTCAACTTTCCTCTTCCTCTCTTTTTCATCTTCAACTTTCCTCTTTTCTTCTTCCTTCCTCTTTTTGTTATGTGCTTCTTTCTATTTCTCATCTTGTTCTTCTTCCTCATTCTTAAAGATGGTGTAGGTTACCAAATTGTCAACAACCAATGGTTCATAATCCTTGAATGGATCCTCTATTTTATCCAAGGTGATTCTTGTACTATCCACTTGCATGATATTAATACCAATAGTTACTTTTAGAGTAGCCTCCATTGCTGATGTATCTTTTACCATGTCATCTACTGATATAATTAAAAGTATAGTCTTTGTAGATTTCTCTATTTCTACTGCAAGCTTATCTTGTAATATCATCTCTTTTTCCATAGGGATTTCTCCCCCAAAAATGTTACTTTTTTGCACAAAATTGGGTGTAGAGGTTAGAAATGTAATAATTGCTTGTTTTGTCTCCTTGTTCACTTCCCCATAATTCCCACCTATCAAAAGATTTTATCTCTTCTTGTTCCTTAGTAAGGGCTCAATACCCTCAATTATCCACACCATGTCATCATTATTGTTTATCTCACAAAGTTTATTGGTTTTATTTTCTCTAATTCCTCTATCTTCATTACTAACTCTTCTTCTCCTATTAATCAATCTATTGTACAAATATTTTGGTATATCCTTCTTTATATCTTCAAATTTCTTATTTTCTAATATCATATGCCTAACTACAACATTATCCAATTGCAATATATCCTTATTACTATAAAAATCATAGTATTGTTTCAATTGTAAAAAAATTATTTGATAAATAATTTGAACATTTAGGTTCTCAACTTTTGGTTTCCCTAGTTTCTTACCAAAGACTTTCTTTACCTCCATTTCTACTTTCTTAACTAGTTTTTCCTCTGATTCCTCTTCATCTGATTCAACTATGTGCAATATTTTTCTTCTTTTAGCCAATCCACTAGATATTTTATTTTTCCTCTTTTTGGGATGAGGTTTGGCTTATTTTTTCTTTACTTCTATCAACCTTGTAGGCCTCCTAGTGTTGGGAGGAGTTATTGTCTAGACCTTTGTTATACTAATGTCTTCATATTTTTCCTGCTATATTGGCCACACAATAATAGGTTGTACTTGGGATACTACAACATATGGTGCATTCATTGTTTGTCTTGCTACTGTAACTCCCTTTGAAGACCCAACTTCAATTGTTAGGGGTTTAGCCATCAACACTTTTGTCTAACCACTAGCCCTCATTTCCATAGCTATTCCCATTGCCTCTTTATATTCTTCCCTTATCATTCCTGATTCATTTGGCATTGCATCAATTTTCTTCTCAACTTTCTTCTTAATAGCTTTTTCATGAAGTTCACTATGAACTTCCTTGAACTTGTCAAATTCTAAAATAATCTTTGCATATCCCTTAATCAATTCTTCTATCATTTCATAACCCATAGGGTCAATGAATTCAATTTTATAATCCATTACTTCCATATGGGTAATATTTGTCTCTACCATGAAACACATATCATTTTTGTACTTATCAACTAGAGATGGTAGAATTTTAAATCTTTGTTTCATAGCAAACTATATATTCTTCATCATCCTTGTTATATCATAAGTGTTAGTGTAAATAATTAATTATTATTACACTTTACTTAATTTTACATAGGAATATGCATAGTCATATGAGTTGTCTTGTTGACAACACAAGAGTTAGCAACTTTTTAGAGCACATCGTGTCTACAACATCTGTTTATTAGATACACCTATGTAAACTTATCCTCTCATCATCACACAAACTCCTGTGCTCAATGGAGGATAATCGACCTTTGGTGGACATGTGCTAAGTTGTAATCCTTATCTTTTCTGTGACTTCTAGACATATTGGTTGCCCTTATATATCGGTACCCTCTATGATGTATTCATCCATTATCCAATATTCTCATTATTGTTATTATGATCATCCATTATTGGTCCATATTGTGCTAGTGCTTGAGAATCTTTATCTTGGTGTCATTTTTCCCTAGTGCAAATTCTTACATGGTATCAGAGCCATAAGAGATCTCTTCACATAGCCATTGGAGACCATTTTTTCTTCACCCCTCAGAGGGCCATGATTCAGATCTAGAGTATCCATAGAAATTGGGAGCATTTTGAGCAAGATTTGACCTCACCATTACAGCTGAAGGATCAACTTGGCATATTTTGACTATAAATTCACCTAACCTAGGCTATAGTCAAATTTGAGGCAATTTTTTTTGCAAATCAGAACTTGAAGGCTTGATTTGTGAAATTTATATGATCACTATAGATCTATGCAATTAATTTTTTAGATCTACATTTTTATTTTCTTCTCGGCACTTGTTTTATTCGGATCTAGATTTTTTCTTTTTGGATTTGTATTTTATTTTTGAAAATCTGGGAAAAATGGCTTTTTAGGCTAGTAGGAGAGCAATTATTTTGCAAGAAAATGAGGCAGTCAAACCTTGGCAAACCAAATGGGCATGAGATCCAAATTAACCAAATGGGCACAAGATCCAAATTAACCATAGAAGACCCTAGTGAACACAAGTAGTTTACCACTAATGGCTCTACAGTCAACATAGACTACGACCAAATACAAACCACCAGTAGCAATCATTGAAGATCAAACAATGTTCATCACAATTGAACCAGCTTGCAAGCCACTACTCTTGCTAAAGAGTGTAGTATTTAAAGACCACAAAGAGGATAAACAGGGTGCATGTTGGATAAAAATCTTTCAATATCACCTACACAACCACCCGATGATGCCTCCATCTTCCTTCCACCATGCACCCAATGCTCTGCTGTCACCAATGTGGACCTCCTCTGAATGTGCCACATGGCTTCTTGGCCTAGTCAACTGCTACACGTGGCACTAGAGGATTCATCAGAGAATATGTCAACTTGCCTCTTCATCCTACTAGTAGGATAGCCATGCTTCAAATATATATTTCCTATCATCATCAGGGAAGACCCCTCACTATATATATTGTTGATTTGATAGTCCAAATTTGGGAGGCCATATCTCAGTCATCTAGACTTCAAATTAGGTGTAATTTTTATTATTTTAGGCTAGAATCTCCTGAAATTTTTAGTGGTGTTGTTATTTTCTAGTTTTGGTGCACGAATTTGTCAAAAAAATAAGTTTTCCAATGACTGTACTTGTCCAATTCTACATTTTTCAACATCAAATGCTCCATATGGGCTCATGTGGACACATATTCAGGTGCCATTTTTATTTGAAAGTGCATAATTTTTCATCTAATTTCTAGATCTACAATCACATTATAGGCTTGTGTGGACATAAACACCAGTTTCAAAAATAGGTCCTTTTTGCATTGTATTGATTTGATCAAACTTCAAAATTGATTTACATCTAAGCTACATTACTAAGTACTAAATCTAAACTCCAAGAGAAGGTTGTAAATAGAAAAATTAGAAGTCCACTTAGGACCTAAATTGGCAAGTGGCCATTGTAATCATACTAAGTATAAAGTGCCTAAAGCATTCATTTTGGGGGGGGGGGGGGGGGGGGGGGCAGCAGGGGCCGTGTTGTTCTTTGATTGAGTGAAAAGGGGGGGTGTCTCTTGGTGTTGTATGCCTTTCTTCTTGTTGTTATCTTTCTTTCCTTACATTATGGGAAACATTAAGGTTCCAAAACTAACACCACACAATTATTCCACATGGTTAGTTAAAAAATGGTGTGAATTAATGAATGGAAAAGTTTGTAAATATATAGTTGGATCTCTTTGTAAACCCATAGGTGATAAAGTAACTCATAGTGATATCTGTGCTTGGGAATTGGTAGATAGAAAAAACCTAGGAATCCTTAGGTTAGGGGTTGATAACAAGATCCTTTATTAGATCATAAAATATGATATATCCAAGGAAACTTGGGATACCCTTAAACAACTATATGGGAAAGTGACTGAGGAGGATGTCTACAAGATTGAAGATGAACTTATCTCCCTAGATCATAAGAACTTTGATTCCATCCAATATTTTATCATTAAGGTGAATGAGTTGAGAACAAAACTTGATGATTGTGGTAGTCTCATTAAGGATGATAGGTTGATTTATCTAATTTAGAATAATCTACTAGTAGACTACTCCACATTTGTCTCTACTTTCAACACCTCAAAGGAAACCTTAGGGGCTTCTTATCAAAAACTCACTTTTGATGAATATCCCCAATTGTTAGAAAATGGACAAGCTAAGTTGATAACAATGGGGATTCTCACATCTTTAATGTCTAAGGCATTGGTGGTTAACAATGAGAGCTCCAAAAATGCAACTAGTGAAAGTTCAAACAAAGGAAAGGGTAAAAAGAAGAAGAGGAAATATAACAAACAAGAGGACACAAAAAATCCACCACCTAAATCAAATCAACAACAAGGAAAGTCTTCTCCTAATACCATCAAAAAGGGGGACAATAATCAAGAAAAGAAGAAGTGTGCCTATTGTAAAAGAATTGGTCATGATGAACATGAGTGTTATCAAAAGTAGATTGATAAATTGGAAAACATCTTGACGAAGCATAATGTTCCATTTCCTAATGCTTCTAAGGAAAAGGGGTCTTCATCTTCAAATTCTAAGAGCAAAGGGAAATGTTTACTCACAAACACTATCAGTCAAGGGGAATGGATTATTGACTCATGTGCCACAAATCACATGGGGACTTCAAAGAGAGATTTTTATTCAATGACACCTTTAGAGGTACCTCACATCTTTGTAGGGGATGATACTAAAGTATAAGTTAGAGTTGAGATGGAAAGTGGATCGTTCAAGGATGTTCTCTATGTTCCTAATCTTACCTCCAACCTTCTTTTAGTCTACCAAATCACTCACTATGGAGGTGGAAACAAGGTTGAATTTATTCTAGATTTAATTGTTGTGAAAAGCATCAAAGATGATTCTATGGTTACAATAGGTGAAGCTAAACATGATTGAAGGATTTAAACTTTCTCTTCCTTTGTGCCTAAGTCTAATGCAGAAGCCTTGTTAATTCATTTGAACACAGAAAGAAAATTGTGGCATGAGAGGTTTGGACATATCAACTATAGGTATCTTCAATAGCTTAGTGGTAAGAACATGGTTCATGGTCTACCTCAAGTCCAGTTCTTAGATGGTGTTTGTTAAGTTTGCACACTTGAGAAGCATCCAAAAGAAAAGTTTGACAAGGAGAAGTCTTGGAGAGCACAAATTATTCTTGACCTAGTTCATAGTGATGTGGTGGGCCCATTTCCAGTGTCATCATTTAGAATGTCTCACTATGCACTCACATTCATTGATGAATATTCTCTCTATACTTGGGTATTCTTCATGGTTTATAAGAGTGAATTGTTTGAATGATTTCTCACCTTCAAGACTCAAGTAGAAAACCAATTAGAGAAAGCCATCAAGGTTCTTCAAATAGATAATGGAAGGGAGTATGTGAACTCAAGACTTATATATTTTTGTACTCAAGAGGGAATTTACCTTCAACATTCAGTACCATACATTCCACAAAAAAATGGTGTTGTAGAAAGGAAAATCATAACCCTCAAGAAGATGACCACTTGCATGCTACTACATATGTCTCTTGATCAAGTTTTTTGTTCTAAAGTAATGAATTGTGAAAACTACATCTATAATAGGAGTCCTTATAAAGCTTTGGATGGTTTGACTCCTTTTAAAGATTGGAATGGAAGGAAACCTACTGTAAAGCATTTTAGAGTCTTTAGTTGTCTAGCATGGGCACAAATACCTTGATAGAAATGCAAGGCATTGGAACCTAAAAGTAAACCTTATATCTTTTTAAATTATGTAGACTCTCATAAAGCCTACAAATTTATGGATATAGAGACACATGAAATTTTCTATGAGAGGAGTGTACACTTTGAATAAAGTTGTCCAAGATTTACTTGTTCAACTCCTCCTTCTTCCTCCTTCATTGAAGGGAGTGACAGTGACTTGGAAGATGTCTATCCATGACCCAAATAGAGGAAATAGATAGATGAGGTTGAGGAAATCCCTTCTAATTCTACATCTTCTTCCACTAGACCAAAATAAGCTTAGCAGACACTTGATGCAGTAGGACCATTGGTAGGGAATGCTTTAGATACTAGGAGGATAAGATCACAACACAACTCACTCCCTCATGCTTATGTTGTAGTTTCTTTTGATCCTCAATCATTCAAAGAATCTTTAAGAATTTCAAAATGGGATAAAGCAATGGAGGAAGAATACAATTCTCTTATGAGAAACAATAGATGGGACTTAATCTCTCTTACTAAGGGAAAAACATTAGTTCAGTGTAAGTGGATCAATCAGACCAAGTTTTTAGTAGATGGAAGTATTGATAAGTATAAGGGAAGAGTTCTTGCAAAAGGTTTCTCTCATGTGCCTAGTATTGACTACACTGAGACCTTTGCCCCAATTGCAAAAATGAACTCCATTTGTTTGACACTAGCTATAGTTGCAACTCAGAGATGTGTTGTTCATCAAATGGATGTGAAGAGTGCATTCTTGAATAGTGATCTATATGAGGAGATTTATATGGAGTAGACACAGGGTTTCATTCAAGATTCTACTATAGTTTGCAAGTTGAAAAAGTCTATCTATGGACTAAAACAAGCTCCAAGAGCTTGGTGTCCCAAGATGGATTCTTTCCTTCTCTTAGCAGGGTTCACCAGATATCATTCAGATTCAAAAATATAAATTCTTCAATGGGATGATTCTCACTTGCTACTTGTTCTTTATGTTGATGACTTAATCACTACAAGGAGTACAACATCCATCATTGATAGTATTAAGTCTACTTTGTAGGATATATTTTCCATGACAAACTTGGGTCTACTTCATTATTTCCTTGGTATTGAGATACAACAATCTTCATCAAGGATCACATTATCTCAACCCAAGTATTCTCTTGATCTACTTGATCAATTTTGCATGAGTTCCTACAAGGCTACAACTACTTCATTTCTTCTAGATGTTAAGTTAGAAACAAAGTGTTCCACTCCACTTGTTGATGCTACTTTGTATAGATAGTTGGTTGGAAGTCTCATCTATTTGACACATACATGCCCTGACATATCATTTTTAGTTGGCATGGTTTCTTTCTTCATGCAAGAGCCACATGAACTTTACTGGAAGGTAGCCAATTGCATCTTACACTATATCTATGATACACATACATATGGGATATGCTATGCAACTAGTATTGGACTACTATTAGTGGGTTATCTAGACTTAGAATATGCAAGGGATCTTGATTCTCACAAAAGAACTTTAGGATACATGTTTCATCGTGATTTTGGCCCCATTCTTTAGCAGAGTAAAAAACTATAGCTCTTTTATCTACTGAGGTTGAGTATCAAGGAGCTGTCACTATGGCTACATAAGCTATTTTTTTATAGCATATTCTGAAGGAGTTTGGTTTTGACGTACCTAGAACCACAGTCATATGTTTTGACAATCAAAGTTCCATTGAAATCTCAAAACAGCTAGCGTAGCATCCATGCAAAAAACACATTGAGGTTCATATGCACTACATCAAAGAGCTAATTCATGAGCAAGTCATTGCATTGTAGTATTGTCCAATAGAATAGCAGATTGTAGATATATTCACCAAGCCCTTCACTAAGGTCAAGTATCTTCATTTGCAAGATCTATTGGGGGTGTGAAATTTTTCACCAAGGGGGTGACATGACTCTTCTCTTCTTTATTGTACTTATCTCTCTTTTTGGAGGAGGTTTTTCCCATGAGGTTTTCCCTCTTTCTCCATTTTTAGAGAGATGGCATTGCATTATATTGCATCACATTATATGTAGAGCATTGCATTTGTACATGGGTACCTAACATGGCCTAATAGTTGGGACCCACATTGCATCTTGCATTTAGCTTTGTGAGCTTAAGTGCATTGCCTTAATTTTCACTTAAGGCAGGTGTTAGTGTATATAATTAATTATTATTACACTTTACTTAATTTTACTTAGGAATATGCATAGTCATATGAGTTGTCTTGTTGACAACACAAGAGTGAGCAACTTATTAGAGCACATGATGTCTACAACATCTCTTTATAAGATACACCTATGTAAACTTATCCTCTCATCATCACATAAAAATTTTTCTCAATGGAAGATAATCCACCTTTGGTGGACATGTGCTGAGATGTAATCCTTATCTCTTTTGTGACTTCTAGACATATCGATTGCCCTTATATATAGGCACTCTCTATGATGTATACATTCATTATTGGGCCATATTGTGATAGTTCTTGAGCTTCTTGATCTTGGTGTCATTTCTCCCCAAGGAAAATTCTTACAATAAGTTACATTTCCTCTTATTTATTTCTATAATACTTAGTTATCACACTTAACATGCATTTATCATGTCTTATTTCTAATAACCTAAAAAAACAAATGTGTTAGTAAAAACTCAAATCTAAATACAACATTCTTGGCTTTCTTCAATCTTTCAATGTTATCCATCTTCTGTTGTTTTACAATATCACACATCTTAACTTTCTCCTTCTTAGTTTTCATAAGGTAAGTCACTTGGATAAATCTAGCACACATACTGTTTACTCTAGAATTGTAGTTTATTTTATACCCAATAATCTTACTAATAGCTCTTACTTTTTTTAAGTTATGAGGTCAATTCTCATGTTCCTACCATCAGACTTGGTTTTTATATTTTCTTCCACTAACTTCTTCACATTCTTCTCACTAATAGGACTATGACCCTCATTGCTAAGACTAGTGAGTTTGTGAATCATATCATTATCAATCATGACAAGGATATCTCCTACACAAAACATGTCTTCATGGATTTTGCTCGATATAATTATAATCTATTAATGGTTATAAAATGTAGCGTAAAACATATTTTTGACACTCTTTAACTCATTCAAGTTCTCAAACCCTTGCTTCAATGATAGGTCATTGTTACAAACTAAATCTAGGTCTTTGTAGACATCATTATCACCAATTCTTTCAAATTTTCAATAAATGTATGCCCTAACATCCTCAACATGTAATATATTATGCGGTACTTGTGAAAATGCTCCTAGGGGGTCATCCTATATCAAAATATATGGTGCTTCTTAAAATTTTACCTAAGCCTCGGACTCACATCACATATAGTAGTATTCAACATTTGTTTAGATTAAAACCTCAATTTACATCTACACAAGTAATAAATATTGTGATTTTGCAAAACTAGGGCTTGCTTCAATTTTCCTTTTAGAACACTTCAATTTTTCTTGAATTCACTCAAAATATCTCATTTAAATCTTGCACAATAAAATGGTGCTTAATAAATTCATTTCAACCTTAATCTCTTTCAATTCATCACTACATCAATTTCATAAGTATGTGTTGGTAAATAGATTATCTTTTCAACTATTTAACAAAATTCACTCTATGCCCAAGGTATGAAAAACACAAAACGTTCACAATAGTTGAGAAAATATCATGTTATTTGATTTTCTCTCTGTATTTTAAAGGTACAATTTCCTTATGAAATTTGAAATCAATTCAAAATTATCTTTGTAATTTTACTAGAAAGTGCATAAGGATCTCTCACGTACTCCTAGGTAGTGAGGTAAGGACTAATTCAAACAACAAAAAGAAACATTCAACAAAACATGCTTCTACATAACATCTATTTCCAAGGAATGAATAACACCATAAATTGATATCAATCATCTGGGTACCTAAATTGAAATGAACTTACAACATGAATAGTAATCAAGTATCTTGAACCAATAAACTAGAGTTCACAAAGAAATGGTGATCTAAACACTTTGAATGCCAAGTTCCCTAGATAAATTCAAGATGATATATATATATATATATATAAGTTAAACCTTCTTCATACACACAGTCATTCAAAAAGAAAAACATCCATATACTATCTTTGATTACTATTTTTAAAGTATCTACTTATCAGAGTTTCTAACTATCTATTTTCTAACCCTTAATAGGTTAAATGCCCTAGCATTTATAGTTCCATTACATAATCTAAAAGGTCTCCATCAAAACCTAGTCATTTTGGTTAAAAACAAGAAATAGTTATGAACAAGAAAAAGGTTATAAAATAGATGTCAAAATTTAATTGAAAAAGATTATCTTGTTCAAGCCTAGCCGCTAGCCTTCTCTTCCTCACCCATGGTCTGACACACGAGCTTCTAGCTTCTAAAAGTGTTCATGAACTCCTGCATTGCGTGGGAATGTCAATTTTTTAGACTCAACAACCTGGCTCTACATGCATCCTTCTACCATTTGAACTCCTTTATATTCAAGCTTTGACATGGCATGCGATTCTTCTTGAGACATAACATTGACTTGATGTTTGCCAGCATAGTGAAGTCATTGGTTCTTGGTAATTCATTATCCCTAATCTGCTCAATAGCTTCATTGAAGCTCTTACTTAGTGTCTCAAAATCCATATTCCCATCGTCAAACTACAGAATTCCCATAGGATTTACTACTTTCATATCTTTAAGGAGTTCTTCATGCATTCCAGTGACTTTATTCTCGATGTCATGCAATTCTTTAGTTTCCTCCTTATAAACTGAATCCTTCCAGCTCAAGTTGTTTTTCATGATGAACAACATGTAGGGATCTACATTCTTCTTTGGATTCTAATTTAGAAACTTAAGCACCCCAAACCTCTCAACTTTAGTTACCTAAAAAATAATCGCCTGACACCAGCTTTGCTCTGCTTCCCATCGAAGAATCAAAGTTTGAATCTCTCCCAGTAGTGATTCCCCTTCAACATATACATTTATGAATTCCAAAATAAAATTATTACCTTCTTTAATGATGACTTTCATCCAATCCTTCATGCCATCTACTAGCAACTTTCCTCTTTGCATTTTCTTCACCAACTATTGACTTCCTATAGAATTTGGGTCAAAATCTTGAGGGGCTTGAATAACATGCAATGCACCATGATTCATCAAAGAATTGATATAGATAGCCATAGTCATTACCATGCCCTTAAGTTCCTTTTTCCCTCTGCTATCCTTCTCAGATTGAGTTAACATTTGATTGGCAAAGAATTTGAAAAAGTGATTACAAGTGCTTCTATTAATGGTCCGTAATTGAACTTAGGTAACTTTGAAATCTTTGTTATCCATCTCCCTAGACTCTCTTTTCTATTATATGTGGCTATTTTAGTAGTTATCTTCTTAGTCACTAGGTCCTTGGTTAGGTGGGCATCCATTTTCAATTTCTGTACCTTTGAACCTATTGGTGTTTTAAAACTACTAAGCGACAAAATTCTCAATACCAAGATGACATTACTCACACAATCTAAAGACTAGCCAATTCTTATTAACAATTTTATGTGAAAACCATTTGGGCCCAACTTCAACAAAACCAAGGGTGGTTTTCGACTCTTCAGGCTCTGCAAAACCAGGGTGGGTATACCCAAGGATGATTCAAGATTGGGAAACACTGTATGAGGATTATTTTAGTTTCATTTTGATTCTCACCTCAAATCCTCAAATACATGCATAACTCATGACAATTTGCTAAACACATCCCATATAACAGATCTGGCCAAAAATTCTTCTATAGATTTGCAAGTGTTTTGAGCAATAGTGGTTAATTGAAGCTAAAACATTCCATGCAAATAAGTACACACCAACTTTGAAAATCTTTAGAGAATAAAAGTAAGATTGATTATAATTCTACATTTGAAAACCATTTATAACACATTTCTCTTCCTGTTGAATCAATTTTACCAGTGCCTAATCTATTGGGGTTTAGAGTCTACTACAAATCCTTAGATCTAATTTGTTGCCTTACAAAAAATGTTATCAGCAATTCTTATCAGAATTCATCATTCAAAAATCCTTTCCACTACTACAACAACCTTATTAGATTCATCAAAGCTTTTACTTAATCCATTGAACTAATAGCAATGATGAACAGATATACAACATAACTCGATTGTATTCAATTGCATAAGCCTTTACTCCTACACTATCAAGATAACCAAGTAATCAAAAGGAGAAAAAATTTAGAAAGAACTAATATGGGGATAGCTCATAATTTGTATTCATTTTCTTTGAAAATTGTATACATTTACAGTAAAATCAGAATGACCTTAGGAAGAAACACTAAGATCATTCTATTATTCATGTATTCTCAGGTACTGATAGAGAAAATACATCACAAACTTGCTCCAAACAATGGACCAAAAAAAAACTAAGTATATCACTTAGAAAAAATAGAATTCAGACCCTTTCTCTAGCCCTGGAATCTCACTTATATAGTGTGAGATGCAACAAGCTTTAGGCTAAGAGAAAATGATAGCTTTCTTTTACAAAGTTTTACATACACCCATCACAACAAGAAAACACTGCAAATAATAGAAAGATTGGTACATTGAACATTCCTTTGCGGGCCCACTTCTGTTATTCCCTTTGGAAAGACAACATATTATGATTGGAATCCTTTAGCACTTTGGCTCCTTGAGATAGGTAGCCATCAAATGTGATAGTGATGAGTCATCTCTTGCTACCTGAGGATCCTCTTTGTCTTTATCATCTATGGCAAAGGTGGCTTCTACTTTTGTACCCTCTTCTTTGTCATCATCCTCCACCTCATCACCTCCTTCTGTCTATTTTGAAGACAAAAACTCTTCTTTCCACTTATTATAGGTGATATCTTCTAGCCAATCAAAATTCATGGCTTCTCTTTGTATAGTTATCAGGGAATTTGCAATTGCCTCCATATCAACTAATTCCTTTCTAATGGAGTTATAGAATATCTGCACTTTAACTAACTCCTCATTTTTCATAGCCCATAACAAGTGTCTAGTTTCATTTATAACTTTATTTATCCTCTCACAAAAAATATCATCTAACTTCCTTTTCCATTCCTCCTTTTCCTTTATTTTATCAACTAATTTTAGAGTACAAGGGAATAAATCAAAATTTTCTGCAAAATACTTTGAAAATAATTAGTTAATCTTCTATAGAAAGAATCTTGCTTATCATAAAAACCTTGCAATTTATTTAGTAAATCAAAAATTCCTTCTATCTGATGATAGGGCAATTGGATCATAGATATACACATAGTAGTAATATCTTCATTTCTTTCTATCCACTTCTACACAAGAGGTCTGAATATAGCTTCATCTCTCTTTAATTCAACCTTGATGGATGTAATCCTTGCCAATAAATCAAAAAATGATGACCACTCAATTCTATCTACTAAATACATTATACCCTGCCTTATTTTCTCCTCAAACTGATTATTTAGTTCTACATGCATTGCATACAACTTATTCTTTTCTTCTTCAAAATCCTCTACAGTGTAGAACTATAGCCTTTTAGGGGTATCTAGTACCTCAATAATTGGAGTGGACTTGAAAGGTTCAATAGGTGGCCTAGGAGGGTATGCAATACTGGGTTTACTAGTCTCTCCTATTTTTCTTTTCCCAAGGATCTTCTCCATTTGAGTTACCTTATTTTCTAATGATTATATCTGCATACCCCTTTCCTCATATGCTTTCAAAACTTCTTCAAATCTAGCATTAAGTTGGGCAAATTTATCTTCCTCCTTGCCAGATACAACACTACCAAATTTTAGCATTTTTGAGGCCATTCCTGTTATCTGCTTATTGCCTACCTCACTAGCCTTGAACACTATCAATACACCAGTATGCTCTGCAGTTGAAATTTCTTACGCTCTGGTCTTGTCTCTTTTTTCAATTGACCAAATAACAAGGGCTTGGTGGTCATCACTAAATTTGACTCCTCTATGAGCTTGTAATACTTCTTCAATTTTAAACTAGACGTCCTTTTGTTTCCTGACTAAATAAAAAACCATGGCATTCACTATATCCCATTCTGGCAAAATAAGAACTCCAGACTGTCTAATTACTTGTCTACCAGCCTCAGGGGTAAATTGAGAAAAATCATTCAAAAATTTAGACTTTACTTCCTCCTTGATAGTAAAATTTGATTTATCAAGTTGTTTTGCCTTTATTTTTTCACAAGTCTTCTCTCAAAATTTCCTATATTTAGCCTTCACAAAAATTGTGCAAATTCTCTAGACTTCACAAAATTTTCATCATTAATAAACCTCTTAGAGGCTTGGGCAACTATAGGGTCAATTTCCTTACCTTGGTAATTAGCAACAATTAAATCCAAGGAAGGTGTAGGTGGTTCTTGAGGCTCTCCAATCTCCAAATTTGTGGAGGTAGCAATCACATCTCCCTCTCCACCAATTTTTCTAAGCTATTCTCTCAAGGATATTTCATCATCAATTCTAATTAGAGATTGGCTTGGGGAATATTTCTCCACTTGGGAAGAAGACCCTTGCTCTAACTTTTGTCTTTTTGGAGCATTGGCTGCAGGTGGGCTTTTTGGTCTTGGCCTCTAATGCAGGGGTGTGTATTGCACACTTTGAACCATGACATAACCTGCCCTTCTCTGCAATTTCTTGCACTATGGTCTTTTCTCTTTTTTCAATTGACCAAATAACAAGGGCTTGGTGGTCATCACTAAATTTGACTCCTCTGTGAGCCTATAATATGTCTTCTTCAGTTTTAAACTGGATGTCCTTTTGCTTCCTGACTGAATCAAAAACCATGGCATTCACTATATTCCATTCTAGCAAAATAAGAACTCCAGACTATCTAATTACTTGTCTACCGGCCTCAATGGTAAATTGAGAAAAATCATTCAAAAATTTAGACTTTACTTCCTCCTTAATAGTAGAATCCAATTTATCAGGTTGTTTTGCCTTTATTTTTTCACAAGTCTTCTCAAAATTTTCTATATTTAGCCTCCACAAAAATTGTGCAAATGCTCTAGACTTCACAAAATTTTCATCATTAATAAACCTCTCAGAGGCTTGGGAAACTATAGGGTCAATTTCCTTACCTTGGTAATCAGCAACAGTTAAATCCAAGGAAGGTGTAGGTGGTTCTTGAGGCTCTCCAATCTCCAAATCTGTGGAGGTAACAATCATATCTCCTGTCCACCAATTTTTCTAAGCTATTCTCTCAGGGATATTTCATCATCAATTTTGATTGGAGATTGGCTTGGGGAATATTGCTCCACTTGGGAAGAAGACCCTTGCTCTAACTTCTATCTTTTTGGAGCACTGGCTGTAGGTGGCCTTTTTGGTCTTAACCTCTGATGCAGGGGTGCCTGTTGCACACTTTGAACCATGACATAACCTACCCTTCTCTGCAATGTATATTGGCCAGGAGCCACTATATTTATATTATCTTCTACACCTCTGCAGCCTTGTCTGGGCAAGCCTTGACATATGCATCCTTCTTCTCATTCATAGCTTGTATTATTACAACAAAATTATTCATTAATGCCTGCATCTTGGCTCCCCAATATTTCTTTTCTTTCAATGGATCATAGTGGAGGTCAAAAGCATTAATGAATTCTAGGGTCTTACTATATACTATCCATTTCTCCTTTCTCAACTCCTATTCTTGCAAGGTAAAAACATTTATGATCACATCCTCTGGATAGTATACTTGTTGCACCATGCGGGAAGCTTTTATTCTCTCCCTTAAGAGATCATAGAATCCTTTAGGGTCAGTAAACCTAGCATGAGACTTTGTCATGTTATATCTATCTAGGAACAAATTCAAATGCTTCCACCCTTTCCTTACAAAAATAAAATCATGTGCTATAGTAACAATTGGAAAAAATGTGTCTTTCTTAGTCAACTCCCTCTCATCTATAGTGCCTATTTGCCATAACAAATCAGCTATTCCTATCTTCAAAGGCACATGAAATCTAGCACATGATGCTTTTCAAGGAAGCCATATACTCTTATCACTATTCAAACATTATAGGGAATAATGTCCCCCAAATTATGACTTACCAGTAACCCTTTTGCATGGTACTTGGGTCTGACCAATTCTAACAGTGTTTTTGGAAGTCTAGGGTTGTCTCCTCTCAAAAGCAATCTAAGCTTTGATGCAAAATATCTGTCAAACCTCACATAACTGGCATCTATGGCTTCTGAGGTCATATCCACACTCCATAACTGTACTGGATTCCTCTCTCCATCCCTAGTTGTTTCTAGCTCCATACCCTTGGAGAAGAAGGTAAATCCCTTGTACAAGCATACATGCATAAGCAATGAATACCAACATAATGGTTTGTTCACTTTTCCCCTTACTATTCCCACCAAACCATTGTGAATCTCTTTTGCTAGGAAAGTAGCAAAATCTAGAATAGTACTCATTCCAAATTGAAGAGTTTGAGCCATTATGAGAACAATTAAGCCTGTGATCTGCTCAGCTTCATCAATCCCAAAAATTGTGCAAAGAGAAGTATATAATGCCTGAGCTGCGAGGTTAAAATGTCTTTTTAATAATGGCTCAAGTGTATTAGTGGTAATCATAGACAAGGTTCCAACTTTAGAAGCATGATCCTACAATGGCCTTGTCCTCAAGTATATTCTCTGTGCATCATATTGTGCTTGTAAATCATCCATATCAATGATTTCATGTACAACATGGTTAGGGTTAAGGTTGAAAACTTCTGAACAACTCAGGGAAAACCCTAAAAAGATTGACTCTAGAATGATTTTTCATCCATCCTATAATAGGATCATATTTCTTTGCTAGGTCATTCAATAGATCACTATTCAAGAAAACTGAAGGAATCGTTAATTTTCCAATGTCAAATTCCTAGACATTACTCGTGGGGGTATCTAAATTTTGTTCTAAGAACCAATTTTTGAACAATTGCAAACCTCCCATAGATACTTGGGCATCTCTTACCTAGTTTCCCCTATCATAGAAACCCTCAGCCACAACTATCCTAGGGTTCTTACTAATGATTTCCCTCCCTTTAGTTATTTTATTTCCTGACAAGGGAAATTATTCTTGGAAATCATCATGCACTGCCCTCTTTAAATAGTCAGTTTACCCAAAAAATTCCTTCCATGGAGGCATTTTAAAGTTTCACACTCTTACAACAACAAATTCTGGATTTCTACAGGTTATAGATTACTTACCTACCATATTTTCCCTTCTTTCTCTGCAATTTTCTCTACAAATTTGCTGAAACCCTTGAAAAATTTTGTGCCCTTGCTCTAGAAATATTTTTTACTCTGAGAGAATCTGTAATTATGGGCTTCAACAATGGCAATTTTTCATATCATACCAGAGCATTGAGGTTGCACGAAGGAAACTTTGAGTCATACTAATTCCTAAAACCATTAGTTTCATGTTATATTTCAAATTTGAATCTGACCCATCGATCTCTCCAAGATTAGGTGGCTTTATTTCAAAGAAAAATGCCTTTTTAAAAATCTCAAGCCCCAAGCCATGTGTCAAAAGGGCACATGCCCGCATTACTTAAAATTTCTGCAACTTATTATTCTGGGTATATGTTATCCTTTGATCTTTCCCAGATCAACGGTAGGAAAAATTCTTTTTCTCTGATGACCCACTCAACTAACTTATCCAATCTAGAATCATTATTTTACAATGTGTTTTGACAGATTTGACTACAGCATTTAAACCTTCAATGCCCATGACATTACAGCTTTCAACTTGGCATACCTATCACACTCCACCAATGAGCGTGCTTACTTCTTTTGACCTTTCAAACTTGGCATGACTCAACATTCCCTTTAAATCTTGGTACCACTATGCCTGCTTGCCTGCATTATTTAAATTTCATGCAAGTCCATATTGCGGGGAAGCACTAACCCTAGATCTTATTCAGATCGACAACAATAAAAATCCTCTGTGACTTCTGAGCAAGGCTGGTCCATGATGTCATACTATGCCATGCATCACAATACCACTTGCCCACATTTCTTAAATTTCTTGCACGTTAGAATTATGGGGAAGTGTCGCTCATTGATCAAGGCGAGATCAACGATCAGATCTATTCACATTTGAATAGAATCCAGTCAGCTATACTGACCAATAGGAAACCTCCATATGAGTTCACACCTTTTGACAATATTCAATTCCAACAAATCCCATATCTTCTTCTAAGTGAGAAAGTACTTGACATCATTCAGTCCATGTCTTGTGCTGGTGCGTTCCCGCTTTTCTTATCTAATGAGCATTTTTAAATTGCCAGCTTGTGCCAATCGTCGATCTTCAAAAGATCCATGATGACACTGATCAAATCTTTTGAGTTAAAATTTTAGACATCACCATGGACACGTGTCTGCATGGTGCATTCTCAATTTGTTTAAACTTCACTCAAGTTCAAATTGAAGGCAAGCACCCTTCGTTGATCAGGATAAGATCAATGATTAGAAACAACTCTGCATTCTACGCTTGCATCATCCACTTGGGCCAATGAAATGACTTCTTTCAACCCACATGTTCTGACCCATCTGACTATTTCATTAATCTCTAATACTTTCTATGCCCACATCATAAGTAGTTCCAACTAAGCACAAGTGGAAGACCATATGGTGTGATTCAGCATTCTTCCATAATTTGGCCCCACTATGACACGCATCAAAAATGTGCATTCTCGCTTTTCTTATCTGAATTGTAGCTTCATAATGTGGGATTGCATTAATCATAGATCTTTGAAAGATCTATGGCTAATAAGACTTCACTTCCATTTTGTAGTCAAACTTCTTCAATGGCACATCTGGCAATACATGTTAGCAATCATTTTACAGCGTGGCACACTACAACATACAATTAAAACTATCTGACCCCACCTTGCCACACATCAAAAAACCACTTTCCCACATTATTTATCTCTTGTGCATCTTCAAAATGTGGGCATGCCCTGGCCTTTAATCCCTGATAGATAAATGGTTATAAAATCAGGCAATTTGAGTACCATTTTGGCTATAGTGATGAATAAAATATCTCCATTCAATCCAACTTGTCTAACACTTGCCATGGAAGATATTTCAACATCATCCTTAAGAATAGTAGGCCCATCTTTGTCAGACTATGCCACCTATCCAATTTTTGCTTCCTCACATTATTTATCTGATGAGCATCTCCTTCTTGTGGGAAAGCGCTAGCCCTTGATTCAAATGAAATCAATGGTTGATGCTTCTTGGTGATAAAGGCATACTTTGTTGGTAACTTAACTAATGAAATCATAGGAAATCCAGAACGTGCACAGAAAGAATTGGCAAACCTGCAAAAGGTTCTAACAACTTATGACCCCTTTTACAGCTCTTTGGAAATTTAGTAAGGTGAAGCCTATGTGTCACCAATTTGCATGCCCACATTATTTAAATACCTTACATCTTGAAATTGTGGGCATGTGATACTCGTTGATCTGAATAGGATCAAAGATTATAAAGACTTTGTGTCATCAGAGGTATTTTCTAATAGAATGATTAAGCAATTTGTAGGCTAAGCATAGCCATGTAAGATTTAAACAAAATTGTAATGAATTCATGCTTGCGCAAGCCCTTCCTTAGGTAAAAGATATACCAAAAAACATTTTTCTAAGAATATTTTCTTGAGGGTTTTAAAAACTAGGGCAATCTAAAGATTTGAAAAATACAAGGAACAAAACCCTAATTTTCAAAATTTCAAGACTCAAATGATATTTCACTAAATATTTCTATAATTTCTGCATTGTGTAAAATCAAACCAATAGTACCTTATGCAACATATTTAGTCACAATGTCCTTCATAAGTGATGTAACTGGTTGCATGCTTCTTTTCTTGTTGATTGTATTGGATAACCAAGAAGGGATAGCAAGGCTTATATAAATTGCTTGAGGATCTCCAGTGGGAGTCATAAACCTTGGTTGATCCACCTTAGGAGCCTTGATGAATTGTACATCACCATTAGTGCCAGCCGAGAAATTGAGACCATCAGTTGAATCCTACCCCTGAGTTGACATCCTCTTTGTTTGAACCTTGTGTTGGTTAAGACCTCAGATTTAGCTTGAGATCTAGTTCTAGGAGCCATATTTTGTGTATGAATGGGCATCCTTTTCTATTTACCTTGATCCAACTCACTACCTACCATAGGAGATGAAAGTTGGATGTTAGATGATGATGGTTTAGAAAAAGAAATCACCTCTAAAGAGGGTTCATTGACAACTTTCTTGTTCTAATTCTTTAGCCAGTCATATGTGTAAGTAAATATAAATCTAGCTCTTAGATTTATATCCTATTCTTCATCTTGGTTCCAATCTACTACCAGTGACTTTGATTCATGGGATTCTTCCTAGCCTGGTTTGACCATATCTGAGCCATCTTCAATCACCCCCTCTATTTTGAACTTCAACATCAAGGAATTGATTTGCTATAATGTTAACCTTGAATGATCTCATCTCAAAACCTCCTCCTCATCTTTACAATCTTGTCATAGATCTTCTAATTGTGGAGTTGCTAATGGGTAGCCTACAAGCCCAAGAATCTAAATTGCATATCCTTTACTATCAAAATTTCTTCTACTATGATAAGAACCAAAATTGAATCCAAGAAAATTGCTTTCAATAATGTAAGTGTTAATCATACTATTATAGACCAGAGAACCCAACTTAATTGGGAAGGCTATCTCCCAATTCTCCTATGGTAAATTATCCTTAACAATAGAGAATAGTTGATTAAAAATCTTAGCTAAAACAAAGCAATCCAAAGCATATCACAGAAGTTTTATAGGTTCCTCTTCAAATCTACCTATCCTCAAGTAAGTGAACTTTAGAAACTATATGAAATAACTTTCATATTGTTGAATCAACCTTTGAGCTTCTGAAGACAACCTAGGCATTGGTGCTTTCTTCAAGGCTATATGCACATTTTCAATTAACACATCATGAACCTTCCTAAAGTTCTCCAGTGCTTTATCTGTTTGTAGTAGAGGGCAATATTGGTACACCATTATTTTTTCATTCCAGAATCTATGAGGAAGATGGGTAAGGTCACAAACATAGGCAATGCAATAAGTCAAGTAGGAATCCATATAGAAATTTTCCCTAGACTCTTTGGCATGCTTAAGTTGCATCCTTAGTGAACTAGTGATAATCTCTACCCAGTCCATCCATTGTTCTCCCTTCAAAATCATTTCTATATACCTATACATCCATTTGTCAAAGAGAAAAACATCAACATAACCTTTGACTCTATGCAATAACACCACAAGGTTGTGAATATGAGGTTTAAGGTCATCTTTAGTGATAAATTTGGGTAACCTAGAACCTCCACCATACAGGGTCTCGGTCCATTTCCTAGCCAAGGTATTGTGGAATTGGTTTATGTAGACACTGAAAAATGGTTTGCATCTATGGTTTCATCACTTCTTCATACTAATTTGTCCCATTTTCTCATTCTAATAACTCTGATCTTTTGGCAAAATTAATCATACTTTATCATTTTTATCTTCTTCCACATCAATTTCAACATCATCATAAATCATGTGAAATCAGCTGGCAACCACTTTAAGTCAACTCAAAATCATATCCAAACAACTCAAAATCACCCAAATCAACTCAGAATCACCCAAACTCAGTTCTAATCGTTACAAAACATATCAAACATCTCAAATCTATCATCATTTTTCCATTCCTAGTTATTTTTGTGGCTTTTAGTGCCTTGGAAACCTATCAATCTATCAAATCTTATTAATCTGGCCTTAGTATTGTCATGGCTCTCAATGCTAGGTCAAACCATCATTCATGTCATTTGATCTTTCACATTTTCAAGGCTCTCAATGTCAAATCATGACATCATCAAACCACTTTAATAATATTGACACTGTTTGGGTGCACTTGGGGGCATTTTGAGCCATTTTGGCTTTCTAGGGTGCAGTTTGCTATGTCAGAGTGCACCTAGTTATCAAGAAAACACACACATAACATAGAATCTACATATAAGGTTTTCATTTGATTCTAGGACATATGTTAGATGATTTTGTGTTATTGATGGTCTATTTTTATCTTGTGGTGATCGATAGATGAAGACATGATCATGAAAAACTACTAATGTTTGTTTGTAGGATGTTTTCAAAGACTGTTGTGTGTTTGTCAAAACCATGTGTGTTGATTTCCTAGATTAGATAACACTTTATTTGGTGCTTAAAATGAAATTTTTCTCTTCTTCCTGGCATGTCTATGCTGTCTAATCCCTAGGGGTTACATTGGATGTATCCTCTCCCCTCGCCATTCATGGATCTTGGGTGTAAGAGAAATCTGTGTAACTTCTATAGGAGGCCTGCCTTGGACCAAGATACTTGATATTGGGTATGCTAGGGGACAACCTTAGAGTGGTAATAGGCTAATAGCTAGGTCAATGTTCTAGCCACTATATAAAATTTGAATATGGTGAAAGCTGTGTCAGCAGTATTGTTGTGTGATAGCTCTCCTCTCGTACCCTTGTGGTGTGTCAAACCTCGGTTCTCACGGTTGGGAGACCTTCTGTAGAAGTTTATCATTCACTTGCCGAATGGAATGCCCTTACTAAAAAACCATGTTTTAGTGGCCAAAATCCTTTCTATCCACTAGCTCAAGGGGTCACCCATCCCCATGAAGACATCCTACATTCTCGTAGTCCTTAGTAGAGACAATAGTCCCTTGGGAAGTCATGCCCCTTGGGAAGTAGATCTTGGTAGCCCTGAGAAGTGGGTGTGCTATAAGGGGGAGCCTATGGTGCTAAGATCCTAGGTTTTTCACTCTAGATAAGCATCACTGAACTTTGATTCAAGTAGGAATTCAGTGGATATAGTCTTAAAGCCTAGGTTGTGGTGTGTTTGTTTACTTTTAACAATAGCTATTCTTGTCTTAATGTGTATTATGTGAGTGTAAAACATTGATCAAGATAAAAGCCAATTTAAAAATTTACACCTTGGAACTTGTAAAACCTTCTCAAAACATCAAACATTGTCAAAACCTTGTCAAAACTTAACAAACTTTGGTTCAACATATACAAATCTTGGAAAACATGGTAACTTGTGATCCAAAATGTGCTTGGCAAAACATAGATTTCATCCTAGAATAGAACCCACTTGCATTCACCCTAGTATAGGCATCATACTTGCACCATATAGATTTCATCTTGCATCTTTTAGCACTTACTTAGTATCCCTCATTTTTACATTACAATCATTAGAGTTTAGCTTGCATCCTTTGCATTTCACACTCAAAATATGCACTTTGCATTGTCCCATCTTGCATCTTTGCATACCCAAACTTCATCTTTACCACTTTAACCATCATTTAGGGTGTCATAAGCATCATTTTGACCCTCCATTCTGGTCTTAGCATTGTCCCCTACTATTTAGCTCTCTATGACATCAATCTGGAAAACATAGCACCTAGAATTGCCTTAGTTTCAGCCTAGTTTACCAACTGGCCCCAGCTACACCATAGGCATATTTGGTACTATCTAAGCATACTCGATGGTTTGAGGACCTATTTTGGGATTCTAGATAACATTTTGTGGCTTCAATAGTGTCCTTAGGTTCCTAGATAAGTCCCCCTATCTCAAGATGCCCTAATTTGCATTCTACATCTCCTAGTCTTCATTTCCTTCACTTAGGATTTCTTTACTTAGGTCATGACCTCTATTCTACATCTCTTAACCCATCATAACATCAACCCTAGCATCTTATCTTCCTGGCATATCAATTTGGCAACCACGTGACTCAGATTCAACACACATTAAATCCAGCTTCCCAATTGTGCCCAAACTAGCCCCAACTAAACCATAGCCACATTTGGTACTATTGGAGCACACTTGGAACTATTGAGGTGCATGTGGGCAACTACATGACCATTTTGGGCCTCCAAACTGCATTTTAGGACCCCAAAATTGCACTTAGGAGCCTCTGTACCTCCTCATTTTGCACTTGACCCAAAATTGAATCTTGCACCCAAAATATCATTTTTCACCTTAGGACCTTGCATATTGCATATCCAATCATCATAAACCCCATTTAAAGTCCCCTAAACATCATTTTGAACCCCAAAACCTTTGAACTTAGTCAAAAATCTGAACAAAGTATGAGTCTTAGAGTATCTCCTAGTGTTAACAGATGATGGATCTTGACTAGTCTTTTTATCTTTTCCTATCGTTTTCTTTGGTCAAACTCTATCCATGTCTTGATATATTTGACCTTTTCATATTTTATCAATTTTATCTTTTTTGTCTTTTATCACTTTTTGGTCAAGATCCAAAGTCCATTATCACAAGGTTAAACTCCTAGACAAAATACTTTCTAAAGGTTTTACCTAAGTTCAAAACTTTCCATATACCTTTACCATTAGCATTTTCATATTCCTAGTGTCCCTAAACATCATTTTCACTCACCCTAGTGGTATATCCCTCTCATCTTGCATTGGTCAAAATCCTAGCATCATTTTCACTATCAAACCCCATCAAATTGTCCATTAATCAAAATTGTCTTCCTGATCATTTATCCTCATTTTGCATAGACTAAACATCATTATCAACCCTAGAACACCATCCTTTGCATAGTACACCTTGCATACATCAACCGTTAGCATCCTTATCAATTCCAAAATCCAACCCTAACCTTCATTTTGCATACCCTAATCTTCATTTGCATACCTTCAAAATGACACCTTGCATTCACATTTGCATAATATCCCTAGGAAATTTTCACTTTTCATATCAAAAACCTAGTTCATTTGTAATTTTCCTAGGTTTCATAACATCCCTAAACACTTAAAAATCCAAAAAAACTCATATCTTGCATACCCACATCCTAATTATAAAATTTTGACCTATTTTACCAACTACAACCCTATTTTACCAACTACACACTTCAAGTGCACAGTTGGTATTTTTAGAGCGTACTTGGTAGTTTTAGGGTGCACTTTGTAATTAGGTGTTTCATTCTAGGTTCCAAAACCCTAATTTTCACTTCCACACCTTGCATTACATCCCTAAACCTTGAAAATCACTCTAAATCACTCAAAACACTCAAAATTTGCATTTTAGGCACCCTAGCACCTCTGTTTGCCCATTGCATACCTCCTACTTACCAACTGCTTTCCTTTAGACCCCCAACTATGTCATGGGTGCACTTGGTACTATCTGAGCATAGTTGGTAGTTTAGGTGTGCAATTGGGAGGTAAAAAGTCCATTCAGGTTTGCCTCCATTGCATCTACATTCTTAGGTATCATGCTAGCACTTACTGGGACACAATCAGCTCAGAGACCCAAAGAAATTTATCAACCTTTGTTTTCTGAGGCATAAACACAACCAAAACCTCATCCAATATAGAAGAAGAACAAGAAAACCCAACAGACATTTGACAAAGACCAAATTGAGGCATCACAACCATTGCTTGCAGACCCCTTGAACATGTATCTACAAGAGCACTATAATCAAGCTATGACACAACAAACCTTGAACAATGAACCCACTATGAGGTTTCCTTCAAAAAATTCCCCTACACATGGGATGGTTTAATGGAATCCTAACTTTGAACCTATATTTGTGTCGATACCACTAGGAGGAGGAAGTGTACCAACCACACTCGAAGATGAACAATCATATTCCTTTGAATTCAACCAACCTAACACAAGTACCTTCAATCCTAACACATAAAACATACAACAAGGTAAGATACATCTAAGTGATGACTTTGACACTGATTATGGCATCATCAATGAAGAAATGGCTAGGGCATGTGAAGACAAAAATTTCCACAACAACTTAAAACTTTTGGCAGCCCAAGAAATTGTCAAATTCAACCCAAATTTGGAGGGACCTAAGTCCAAACATCAAACCAACACAACAATTGAAAATATAAAACCCATGATCAATTTGGACTTAGATAAGGGAAAAAAAACCTTTGGAGTTTTCAAATACAATAATGGCACCTATAAGGTCCCATCAAGAGCCAACAATTGAAATCCTCCAAAGTACATTTGAACACATCAACATTAATCCCTTATTTGATGAACCACAACCAATGAAGGGAAACAAGACTCTCCCTAAATATCCCAAGAGGACGTTAAGACTTGAGTTTAGTCACATGGTACAACAACAAGACACACCTAAAGGGACTTGTGCTCTAGGGATGCCACACATACCTCCATTGGAGGAAAACCTACAAAGTACACCTTTGCTCATAACTCTAAAAAGTGTTATGATGTCATGTGAAACATCAAGTGCAACCATCCCTATGAATACACAAAGGAAAAGTCTATTTAACATTACACCCATTCCCAATAGGAACACATCTCATGGTCAAGTCAATATGATGTCACAAGGAGGGACATCTAACACACAAAGGTACCAAAACAATAATCCAAACATGATGTTCAATTCTCAAGCACTTAGTCAACCCCCACAACAACATCAACCTACCATGGTACAAGGACTTAACACTTCCAATGTGCAACCAAGTATAAATCCAATCAACACACATTTGACACATCAACAAAAACATCAACCACAATGACTACAACCTCAAGTGGGGCAAACATCCAGTATCCCTAATACGTAGTCCAATGTGAACCCACTTGACTTACACACAATTTATCAACAAAAATTTCAGCAGCAATTCCAACAACAACAAACCATGTTTTCTAAACAACAAGAACAACTCAAACAATAGTTGGAATATCAAAGACACCTTGAGCAAAAAATTGCATACCAACAACATTTGTTACAATAGCAACATGTGTTGCAACAACCTCAATCAGGGATTTTTTTAGTGGTGATTATTTGCCAATTGGCAAATATGTCCCGATCGGGCTATAGAAATTGGCAAAAAAAAACACCGTATACTAGTTGATCGGTTCACCCAAATTTTATAAAATACTCATATAGTGGTCAAAACATTCACCACTATTACTACATAATTTTAGTTTGGTAGTCGGGTTCTTCGCCCATATTTCTCTTTAATGTTTACTCTTATTCACCACATAATTAATTGAGTGTCTCTTTAAATGATCATCATTCGCCAAATTCCCATTTTCCTATGTGAAATTTTTATTTGTCCTAGGACCCAATTTTCCATGCACCACACACAATGTGGTCCCAAATTCTAGCCCTATTTTCCCACTCGATTACTTGAAATTATGCGAGGTTCGCCAAATATTAGTTCTTATCATATGTAACAGTCGGCCCATTTGCCAAAATAAAAATGGTTTATTTGTAGTTGTCTATTTAAGATATATGAGTTTCATTATTGAAACATGCCAAAAGAAGGAGCCTTCTTCATAGTATTGCAATCAGTAGAGAACCAGAATGACTACGACTACGAGTCCATAGTATTTTATTGCAGCCTTAATTTGATGGAGATGTCATAGTCAAATTTAAATAGAAAGAGAAGTAGGACTAGTGAAGGTGGAGATGTCCAAGGGAGGCCAAAAAAATGTAGAAATATATCTTCATACTTTGGCAGGGGTAGATGCAACAGTGTTGGTCAAAGTAAGGAAGGTGCTTTCCTGATCACTATCACTAACATGGCATTTAACTCTTTTCAGGTATACTATACTCTGCAGACAACTTACCTTGATACGTGTCAACATTCCAGTGACTACCTTGATAATTCTTCTTCCTTGAAGAAATGTTAGCCAAAATTAAACCTCAGCCATTGATCTTGGATCATCAAATGGTCTGAGTTCTCAAATAATACATTTAACATAATTACAGTGGTAGTGGCAAAGATTATGCTTGCATGATGTATGGTCAAACACTACATCTTTAAACCATCACTTGCCACTTGCCACTTGCCAATAATTTATGTAAGTTTGTATGTTAGGTTAGGGTACTTATTTCCCATCTTTTGAAAATAGCCATACCAATGATAACTTTCTAAAAACCATTCTCCATAACAAATAAATTAATTCAATTATTTGGAAAATAATTTCACCATTTTTTTATTAAAAAGCTATTGGTTATTAAAATATTTGCCAACCAACATCCATAGTTCAAAACATAATTTGCCATCAACATTAATAATTTTATTTTTAAAAAATTTATAATCACCATTATTTTATAAAAATTGTCTAAACTATTAAAAAAATTGCCACTAAATATCCATCGATTGACGCATAATTTGCCAACACTATTAAAATTTTTTTCACCCAAATGACATGTGATTCACCACAATTTTATAAATTTTGGGTGGGGGGAGGCGTCCCTTAAAGTTATCCCTAACCTCAATACATACCTCTATAACAACAATCACAAGCATGGTCTCACATATAGCGAACAGAGGTGTCCCAACAACAACCACAAAAAATGGCACAATAACACATGGTACATTAATCACAGTCGATATCGTAACAAGTGCCACATCAAATACCACAACAAGTACCCCAACATGTGTCACAACAAGGACCCTTTTTTCTTTGAGGTGCCAACATACCTTCACCACCTAGTGACAAATCACCAAACTCATCAAACACATAAATGTTAGAACCGAGTAGACATAGCTCTTGCCATAGAAAATGGTCTACTCATAGGCACAAAAGACTCTAAGGGAAAGCTATCATGCAAACCCCTAATGAAGAGCTATTGCAACAATTCAAAAAACTTTCCAAACAAGTCGAGGCATTGGGAGTCCAAAATAAATAGGCTCTATATATAGAAAGGGACCTACATCCTAATCCATTTGACAAAAGTCTATATATGCCTCCATTATTGAAACACTTTGAGGCTCCAAGGTTTGAAAAATATCAAGGAAAAGGCAACCTTATTGATCACATCCAAGAATTTTGTGCCTCTTGTACCAAACTCAATGATGAGCCCACTTACCTCATGAGATTGTTCCCTCATTCTCCAAGTGGGCCCACACTTGAATGGTACTCCAAACTTCTTGGTAATATCAAATCTTGGTCAAAACTCATAGACAAGTACATCTCTTACTTTGCCTTTAACATTATGAATAAGGTGACACTTTCTGATTTGTGCTCAACTAAACAAAAGATAGGAGAACCATTTATCACATTCTTACTATGTTGGAGAAGCTTAGTTAGTCAATGCTCGCTAGACATTCCTGAAGAACAACAAGTTAACTTGTGCATTGAAACTTAGTCTCAGACTTAATGTATGAACTCAAAATCAAGATTCCAAGAACCATTTCTAAATTGACGAAAAAAGGGGCTAGTATTGAAGATTCTCTTATCCATAAGGGAATCCTCAAGGTAAATAAGGAAAACAAAAAAACCAACTCATCTAATGACAAGGCAAAAATTTTCTCCAAAAATAAGAATGTGATCAATGATGGAATTGTGAATGCTCACACAATTAGTACAACACAACCTCAATTGACTTTGAAAGGTGAAAACCCTACAAATTCACAAACTGCCAATCAAACAACACCTCAACAATAGAAAAATGAGACTTCCACACAAGACAAACCTCGAAGACATCCTACAACCACGGATAGGAAATTCACACCATTGGGGATACCTCTTGAGACTGCACTATAATAGTTACTGAGTAATAACTTCCTATAGTTACCCCCAATCAAAGATGAACTGTTGACTAAAGCTGATTGGTGGGATGACAAAAAGTACTATAATTACAATCACACCAAAGGACATAAAACCTCATCATGCTTCCAATTGAAACATGCAATACAAGACCTTATTGATGATGGTGTAATCATTATCAATCCATCACTATTAGCATCCAACTCTAACCACACTATCTTCAAAGATCCTTTGGGTAATCAAGACAAAGAGAAGCCTTGCAGTTCAAACTCAAACTCACAAGCTAATGTGAATTACACATGCACTAGATATAACTACACCGTCAACTATTTTAATGAGTCTAATTCCAACATATCCACATTTACCTTAAAGGATGAAGACCCTCATTGTTTTGTCACTACACATCATACCAAGATCACTCTACTTGGAACCCCCTCTAGATCTACTGCATCTACTAGACCTGCACCCCCTAGTAGACCTGCTGCTTTTACTTCATCTGATTATAGCCTTGTTGAACAACTTGGAAAGACACCTGCAAAAATATCCATCTTGTACCTACTACATGCCTCTCCCCAACATCAGAAGATCTTGGATCAAGCCCTTAAAGAGTCAGTAGTCCTACATAACATCGATGTTGCCCAGTTCCAAGCCATGGTGGGGAACCTATCTGCATCACAACATATCACCTTTTCCCCTTAGGATATTTCTAAACACAAACCCAACCACAATGATCCCCTCCACCTTGAGGTCTTTATCCACAATGTTAAAGTCAGACATGTCTTAATAGATGGAGGAGTAGGACTAAATATTTGTACACTTAAAGTGGTCAAAGGTTTGGGTTATTTTGAAATTGATGTGGATCCCTCTTGAAGGATCACAATCAAAGCCTATGATGATGGTGAATGCTTCTCTATAGGGATCATCATCTTACCAATTAGAATTGGTCCAACTACTAAGAACACTTTATTCCATGTCCTAGATATAGAAATGAACTACAACATAATACTAGGCTACCCATGGATACATGCTATGAAAGCAGTGCCTTCTACATACCAGCAATGCTTGAAATTCTCCTATAATGATGTAGAGGTCACCATTCTAGGTGATCCAAATCCCTTTCAATTCTATACCAATCTTAGAGGAACCACTACATATGAAGTCCTAACAAACCATGCAGCAAATCCAATCAAGTCCTCCAAGTATGTTGATCCTTCCACACTTACACTAGCATTGAAAGGAAAGCTCAAAATCCAAGACCAAGGTTGTGGTGAGTACTCCATGTCACATGCCTTTCACATTGGGAAACTTATGCTATCTCCCAAGTCATATTATAAACCTTAGCTTATACAGAACAAGCCTAAGTTCACACATCAAAAGAAACCTTATATGGCTTTCACTAGTGGAGGCAAACTACATGAAGAAAATGTTTATGAAAATACCTCTACATGGATTGAAAAGGCTAAAGTAGATCAAGAAATCACTCCTATATCCCCTAATAGGTATGCACTTAGATTCACCATCATGCAAAAAAAGGGATATGATGGATGTAGTGGCCTAGGACTCAAAAAGTAAGGCATTGTACAACCCATCACTGCATCAGGATGACCTCATAGCTTGGGACTTGGATTCAAACCATTTGTTTTGGGTCTTCCTAATACTGAGTCATCCTCGTCTGAGGAGGTGAACACTTCGAATGATGACAAGGCATCTAAGAACAACCAACCCAAACCTACCCAATTTGTATCCAACACTAATGATCCTGATACCTCTCTTGGTCTTGATCATATGTTTGCTGACCCTAATAGCCTACCTATGGAAGATAAACATGTCAATCCACCTGTCACTCAAACCAATTCTTCACCTTGGATCAAAACATTCTAGGATCCAAGTCCTCTTACTTCTAAACATAATCTTGATGATATGACTAAAGTAGATATCCATATATATGCCTTTGACCAAAGCCTATTCAACACCGATGATGGCATCTCCCTAGTTTTCATTAAACTTATTGATTGGGACCAACAAGGACCACCAATGTTTGACCAGTTTCAAAATGATGATGCCATCGTAGAATTCTTTGAGCTTTGTGGAGATTGACCACAACGTGATCACAAGTCTGGATTTTCCATTAATCTAAATGTCATGGCATATTTTGGGGAGTCAACTCCATCTTCTAGTTACAAAATTGAGAAAATAACAAAAAAATACTATAGTAGGTCTCTTGGTGAAAATCAAAAGGCACCATTAGACCATGAAAAAGTAAAAATAAAGGATGTATCTGAGGGTGAAAACCTCTCTAAGGTGCCTGAGGATGGAAGATTAGACATACCCCTATTACAAGAAAGATCAACATTACTAGTGGAAATGATAAAAGAGATTAATCTGGGAACTCCTAACAACCCCAAGGTCATACATTCTGTAGCCTCATTATCACCAAAAGAAAAGGATGAATTTGTTAGATTCTTTCTAGAGAGGTAGATCAATTTTGCATGGTGTTATGTGAACATGCTCAGATTAGATCCTGAACTAGTTCTTCATCACTTACCACTCAAACCATGAGTGAAACTAGTAAAGAAAAAGTTGAGAAAAATGCATCCTCAAGTTGCCCTCCTTGTCAAAGATGAATTGAAGAAATTATTTGATGTTGGCTTCATAAGACCCATTAATTATGTAGAGTGGATATCTAATCTAGTACCAGTAAGCAAACACTTTGGGGGCATCCAGATATGCATTGATTTTTGTGATCTTAACAAGGCATGTCCCAAGGATGATTTTCCTTTACCAAACATAGATATCATTGTAGACATGATAGCTGGGTATGAGATATTAGTTTCCTTTACCAAACATAGATATCATTGTAGACATGATAGCTGGCTATGAGATATTATCACTAATGGATGGCTTTTTTGGCTATAATCAGATAAGAATAGCCCCTAAAGATCAACACAAAATAGATTTTACATGCCCTTGGGGAACATACTACTGGAATGTCATGCCATTTGGTTTTAAAAATGTTGGGGCAACATACCAAAGAGAAATGACTACAATATTCCATGATTTCATGCACATCCTCATGCAAGACTATGTTGATGACTTACTTTCCAAATCCTATAAAAAAAAAGATCATTTGGGCATCTTAGATCAGATATTCAATAGAATGGAAAGCTACAAGCTCCACCTCAATCCAAAAAAATGTGTATTTGGGGTTGTTTCTAGAAAACTTCTAGGATACATTGTTTCTCAACGAGGCATTGAAGTAGATCTTGAGAAAGTCAAAGCAATACTTGACATGCCTCCTCCAACAAATCTCAAAGCCTTAAGAGGACTACAAGGAAGATTATAGTCTATCCATAGATTCATTGTACAACTGGTAGATAAGTGTCTCTCCTTTCAAAACCTCTTATGTAAGGGAGTATCCTTTCAATGGAATAAGTAGTGTTAAGAATCTTTCCAATAGCTCAAGGATTATCTTCTAAATCCACTAGTTTTAATGGCTCCTATTCTAGGCAAGCCATTCATCCTATACATATCTGCTACAGATACAACATTAGGAGCTCTCTTAGCACAAAATGATAAACAAGGAAGTGAGCAAGCCATATATAACATCATTAGAACACTTGTGGGCTATGAGCTAAATTATTCACTAATTGAGTGAGCATGCCTTGTTGTTTTCTTTGCAGCCCAAAAGCTTAGACATTACATGCTCCATCAGAAAATAATGCTCATCTCTAAGATTGACCCACTAAAGTATCTCCTAAGTAGGGCTGCTCTTATAGGTTGACTAGCCAAATGGGTCATGATCCTTAGTGAGTCTGACATAGAATATGTAGACAAAAAGACAATCAAAGGGCAAGTGATAGCAGATCAGCTAGTAGAAGCACCTATGTTAGATGATCATCCCATGCTGATAGACTTTCCAAATGAAGCCATATTTCACATGGATGTAGCTAATGAATGGAAGCTTTATTTTGATGGATCACATACATGAAATGTTTCAAGAGCCAACATTATGTTTATCACTCCCTAAGGAGACATAATCCCCAACTCATATAGGATAGTATTCCATTGTACAAACAACATAGCAAAATATGAGGCACTGATCATAGGACTCAAGATAGCTATCCAATGGAACATTCAACATTTACAAGTCTTTGGTGATTCCTAGTTGGTCATTCACCAAGTCAATGATGACTATGAAACCAAAGATGATAAGTTAATGCCTTACAAGTAGATGCAAGTAGACTTCCTTAAGTCTAAGTTTGTCACTATCTCTTTTTGTTAGCTACCAAGAATACACAACAAGCAAGCTGATGCTATGGCTACCATCACTATTATGATTGATATGCTTCAAAATGTGGAACATTGTGAATTCTTTGTTGAGTAACTTTTGGTTCATGCATTCAAGCTACCTCAATTAGAGTTTGTGTGCGAACTTGTTGGTCCCAATTCTCCCTAGTATCAAGACATTTATGATTACCTACACACTCAAATCCTACCACCCAAATTATCCAAAAATGACCATTGAGCCTTTATCCATCAAGCCACTAGATAAGTCATCATCAGTGAAGCCCTTTACAAGAGATCCTTTAACCAAACCCTTCTTAGATGCCTTGACTCACAAGAAGTTGAAACTACCTTACATGAGGTTCATGAGGGTATATGTGGAGGTCATTTCAATGGTCTAAGTCTAGCCAAGAAACTTCTTAGAGCTGGATATTATTGGCCGACCATGGAACAAGATGCCCTTGATTTTTCAAAAACATGTCATAAGTGTCAGATCCATAGCAATCTGATTCATGCACCAGCACAAGAATTGTAGCTAGTCATCTCTCTATGGCCCTTTTCACAATGGGCAATTGATCTTATTGTTGTTGTTTCTCCTCCATCTTCTAATGGTCATAAGTTTATTATCACAGCAATAGAATATTTTACCAAATAGGTTGAAGCTATCCCTTTGACCTTCACCACTAGCAAGCAGATTTCAAGGTTTATTCTAAACTACATAATATGTCGGTATGGAGTCTCCTTGGCTATTATTATTCAACATTGTAGTTCATTCCAAAAAAAAAATGTAGACAAGATCTATGAGAAATACAATATATACCATGGATATTCTAGTATTTATCATCCATAAGGCAATGGCCAAGCAGAAGCATATAATAAGACCGTTGTTAAGATTCTCCAAAATACCGTCAATGCTTCTGGTCGAGACTAGCACCTAAAACTAAATCTAGCTCTTCAGACATAATGAACAAGTGTGCATGCTCCTACTAGTGCAACATCATACTCTCTTGTCTACGGCATTGAGGCCATACTTCCTATTGAAGTTGAAATTCCATCATTGAGAGTGTACTTGCAAGATATTCTTGATGATGACAACTACCGAATATCTAGACTCCATGAGCTAGAGATGCTTGATGAACAAAGATGAGCTACCTTGACACATTGGCAAGCTTACCAAAATTGACTAAAAAGAAGCTATAACAAGAAAGTCTGAGGTCATCATTTTGAGGTCGGTGATTTGGTCCTGAAGATGAACTACAAGACTCAGTAGCATAGAGAAAAACAAGGCAAATTTGAGCCAAATTGGGAAGGACCTTATGTAGTTACTACATCATTTTAGTCTGGAGTATATTAGCTTGCAACTATAGAGGGTGAACCACTGCCCATGTCCATCAATAGCATGCATCTGTGCAAGTACTACACTTGATTTTGTCTAAAAGTCTTGAAAAAATATTAAAAAAATAGCAAAAAGTCCTTAAAATAAAAATTAAAAAAATTGAAGAAAGTCATGAAAAAATGGATGCCTTGATGAAAATCTAGAAAACAGGTGTCTTGGCACAAAAATTTGAGTCAAGAGAAAAATCCCATCCAAAAGTGAAAACCTAGTAAACAAGCACCATGTGTAATCAGTTGTTGCTCCTCCATCTATCAGGATTCCATCTGGTTTTTCCCCCTTTGTCATTCCTTGATCATATCCTTCATATTGCAAGACATCCCTAGTCCCTTACCATGGCTCATGAATTGGTTAATATACATTGTTATCTTACATAATGCATCACCAGTCTGTACATACTCTATCATTGGCCTTTGTACATAGTTTATGTCTTGTCTGGGGGCATATTACCTACATGGTGCACAAGCTTGAGCTTGAACTGGGGGCATATCCCTAAGCACTTTTTATCCAGTAGACCTATCACATAACAGATTGGAGTTAACACTTGTATATTCTTTTATGATCCTAAAAATTCAAATATGATCCTGAAAAAATCCTAAACATTTAAATACGATCCTAAAAAAATCCTAAAAATTCAAATATGATCCTTAAAAAAAAAATCCCAAAAAAGTAAATATGATCCTGAAAAAATTCGAAAAAAGAATCATAAAATGTCCTTACAAAAAACTAAAAATCATAAAATGTCCTGAAGAAACTAGTCACACCAAAAACATCAAATATCCCCAAAAAACCCTAAAAAAAAAAACAAAACCCATCAAAAATTTGCAATAAACCTTGTAAATATTCACTATGGATAACCACCCCTTTTGCATACACACTTGCACTTTGCAAACTGAAACTCAAAAGCACTACACTTTCAAGACAATCACACTATCTACACAATGTAAATCGATAGTCAATCCAACATGTCACTATTACCCTATCAACTGAATTTACAACCAGAACTATCACATCGTCAACATGTCAAACACCATCTAAACACCTAAAACACTAAAAAGCAAGTAATAACGGTCAAGAATAGTTGTTGGCTCACACTATTTGGTGAGTGATTTATTTTTTTCTTTACTTTTGTTTGATCATGTTCCTATGCCACTCAATGATATAAACTAATCTATGAGAGTGGTCAGGATGGTTCATGGTCATCTTTTATTTTCTATCTGTTACAATGTACCTTTGAGAGTCTAGGGCATGTATATATTCCTTAGGAAGGACAAGGTCATTTTCTATTTGCATTGTTCTTGTTTACACAAAAGGTTTGCATTTTGCACTCTATCCCTTTATGCCATGATGCATCACATTCCATTTTCCACATCAAAATAAAACTCCATTTGACATATAGTGCACTTTTTACAAAAGAAAAAATCTTCTCATCATAATAATTACTCCTCATCTCATCTTGTCTCCTCATTCTTCCATGTCTCCTCCTTTCACTACCTTGATCTCATACTCTGATACACCAAAAAAAAAAAATTTCTACATTCCTACATATGTCAAAAGTCAAAAATGATCCACAACAATACATCATTACATTTCATTAGTATGCATTCCACATCATTTCACATTTCATTTAATTCATTCCATCCCTTTACATTGCATTAAGCATTCATTCATGATAAAAACATGTGGCAAATATAAAACATGGCATTTCCTACACATAACATGTAATAAATCAATGCATGATGTCATCATATATAAGTCCACATAAAAAAGCATAAATGCATCCATATAAAACATCAAAAGCATATGCATAATCCATCTCATATAGTCATCATAACACTAGTACATCTCATAAATGTCTCACAAAAGTATCAGAGTACATGACCATGGTCTACATCAATACTAACTACCCCTAGACATGAACCATGAAAGATAATAACAAAAACCAAAAAGCTAAATAGAGAGGCTGCTCTATACATGAGTCTGTCAATGTCATCCTTTGTTGTCCTTAGCCTTACAACCTCTATCCAGCCTCGAGGATGATCCCTCTACTCTATGTGGTGGCCTCATAGGCCCCATCACCCCCAAACTACTCTATGTCCTTTGTGTCCTATGGGAATGATATCTCAAAGAATGGAAACTCTCTACTCTCTACCTGGGTGGCACCACTCTCTCATACTAAACTTGCTAGTACTATGCCTCCATGTGTGCCTTGCTCATCATCGCTGCCAAATCTTGGAAGTTTGCATCTCTAATACTGCTAATGAACTCTTGAGACTCCTGCGTTGCCATCTCTACCCTATGTACCACTGCATCTCTCTCAGCCCTAGCCTAGTCTCTCCTAGCCATTGCCTAATCTCTCTCCACTATAACTGCATCCCTCTCTCCTATCACGGAATCCCTCTTTACTACAACCTGATCCAACTAGCTCTATAGACCTCTAATCACCTCCATCAAATCTAACTAACTTGGCCTTGCCTATACTAGTACTAGTGCCCTATTGGCATAGTCCATGGGATCCCCCTCCACATCCATCATAGCTGTATCATCCCTCCCCTCCCAGTAGTCATCCTCACCCTCTCCCTCATCACCACCTCCAACACTATCCCCACCCCCACTATCCCCACCCTCCTGATCATCTCCCTCATCCTCTCCCTTAGTATCCTTCTCATCATCTCCCTCCTCCTCCCCCTCAGCATCCTCATCATCACCCCTCACATCACCCTCAGCATCCTCATCTCCCTCCTCCTCCTCCTCTCCTCCCTCCTCATCCTCTCCCTCATCCTCTTCCTCAACATCATCCTCTCCCCCATTTCCCTCATCTCCCCCCTCCTCATCCTCTCACTCATCCCCCTCCTCCTCATCATCCTCCTCATCCTTCTCTATCTGTGGCCTCCCTTGTGGTACTAATACTATTGGATCTATCAAAGGCCTAGGGCAATCATGTACAAACCATCTATCATACATTTCTATCATGCCTACATCCACTATATTTGCTACTACCCCCCATAACCTTAGCTATAACTCTACTAGCTATGCATATGCTACATGTGTCCTAATGGGTGGTCCCCACTCTCAAACCTCTACTCTAGATCAAGAAAACAATGCTAGGCCTATCAGTACATCTCGTGTCTCCCCAAACTATCTCTATATCAGCTTCGGTAGGTACATCTCTATGACTAAGTATCACTGTGTGCCCTATGAGATAGTGCTCATGTCTATAGTATGGTAGGTGAATTTCATCATCATCCCATCTAGGGAAATCTCTATAAGGTCTCTAGATAAACTGCGTCATAGTGTCTATCTGATGCCGAAAGTACCTCACATATTCTAATGGTCCTTAGGCAAGTACACCTTTGTAGATATATGCATATGGCATATCATCCACCAACTCTCACTCTATAAGAGGCCTAAATACTACAATATGCTCATAGGCCCAGATCTATAATAATGTGCCACTAGTGCTAATTGATAGTCCACCTCTATATGCTACTTGATGCAGATAATAATATAACATCGCCAACATGAATGGGCCCCAAACGAACATAGTGCCCTCCATGATCATCTACTCTAGTACTTAGCCCCATCCAACTAGGAATGCATGTCCCCATCTATCTAGTATCAGCAATCTACCAATCACCCAACATATCATAGTTGTTAGCCACTCATGGTAAGCCACCAATAAGTCCCATCCGATCTCATAGTCTTGGATCCCTAGCTCTGCATCCCTACATCCAAATAAGTAGTGTAGTGCTACTTGTCCTATATCAAGGTCATACGCTACTAACTCTCCATGGATAGGCATCCTAAGGATGCTCCATACATCCTCTAGTGTCACAGTCACCTCCCCTATCGATAGATGGAAGGAACTCATCTCTGAATGCCATCTCTCTATCAAGGCTATCAGTAGAGCCCTATTCCCCCTCATCTTTGGCATGAATGTAACATGATATAATCCCAAATTTTCCAAAATCCCCTACTCACCAACTATCATCTAATGCCATAGTGCAAGGCTTTTTGGCCTATGTCCCCTTATCTATAATAGGGGCAGCTAATCCTACATAATCATATAGCCTATGTCAACTTCCCATGGTTTTGCATCTAGTTTACCCTACTTTTGACCCAAGTTTGACCTAGTTTGACTCTAGGTTGACTAATTTTACTTATGTTTTGAAATCTTTCAAGGGTTTTGAACATGTTTACCAAGTTTCGGGTCATTTTGAGCTCATTTGCATCCTTTTGACCCTATCCCTATCCATCTGTCAACCTTTCTCCTCCATCAGAGTGATGTTTGACCAAGTTTAACTTTTCCTAACTATCCTAGCATCAATTTACCCATTTTTTAAACTCTTCCTATGGTTTTGAACATGTGGTCCAAGTTTTGAGTCATTTCAATTCCGTTTGCACCCTTTTGATCCCTTTACATAACTCTCTATCGACATTTACCCAAGTTTGACCTACATTTGCTCTATGTTTGACCAAATTATGTGCATTTTGACCACCTTTGACTGCATTTTAACACATTATTAACATCCCTATAGGGTTATGATAGTCCACCCAAGGTTTTAGGTCAATTTAGGACCATTTAGACATCATTCAAACTCCCAGAGCACCTTGGGATGTAGTTGGGGCTCCCAACTCCACCCAAGGTGCACTTGGTCATACCAAGTGCACCTAGGACACACTTGGGCATTCCAAGTGCATCCATGACACACTTTTCTATGTTTTGAGTGCAGTTGGGGTGTTTGGAGGACCTACCCTATCCCTGGGACCCCTGTTTGGCCCCATTTGACCCTGACACATTCCTAGGTGCCTAAAAAGAAGAAAAAAGCATGGAAAAACATGGAAAATTAGTAAAAATCATAAAAAAGCATAAAAAATACAAATATGACCTTGATTTACTTATTGGAGGTCCAGCATTTGCCCACCATCGGAAGGTCTGCACTCGTTCACCACAGTGTTTCTCCCTAGGTAGTCAATCCATTCTCCTTTCTCCAAAGCTCTTTTCTTCCAAATGAGAGAGTTAAAATGACCTTAAAAACCCTCTCAAAGCCCTTTTATAACTTTCTTCTACCTAGATGGTTGTGCATGAAGTCCTTTCTATGTTGGTCGTGATGCCCTTTTTCACTATAGAGCCCATAACCTTCACATTTTAACTCTGATTTTTGATCTATTAGTTGCTATGGTTTTTTTTTCTCATTTTCAATGACATTGACCTATCATATGTCTATGTAGTTCAATTTCTTGAGGGGGCATAAATATATACCACATTGCTGGGGCATGCTTTTATGGCTATTGCATTAGCATTCTTTGACACAATGCTCTAAATCACATTGTATCAAAGAGGGGCAAAATGTAGATGCCCAAAAATGGTTTGCATCTATGGTTTCATCACTTCTTCATACTAATTTGTCCCATTTTCTCATTCTACTAACTATAATCTTTTGGTTAAATTAATCATACTTTATCATTTGTATCTTCTTTCACATCAATTTCAACATCATCAGAATTCATATCAAATCAACTCAAAATCAACTTGAAATCACCTAGAATCAATTCTAATAATCATAAAACATATCAAATATCTCAAATCTATCTTCATTTGTCCATTCCTAGGTATTTTTGTGTCTTTTAGTGCCTTGGAAACCTATCAATCTATCAAATCTTATCAATCTAGCCTTAGTATTGTCATGGCTCTCAATGCTAGGTCAAACAATCATTCATGTCATCCAATCTTTGACATTTTTCAGGCTCTCAATGTCAAATCATGACATCATCAAACCACTTTAATAATATTGATAGTGTCTATCAATATTATTATGATCAACCTTATCAATCAATCTAGATCGTGTAGCATTTCACAATGTCAGTTAAATGTTATGTATCAAGCAATTCATGTCATGTGTCCTTGGCATGTTATCAATTTGACCATGGATTTGGTCTATCTATCATCATCATATACAATCCATATCATTATCACATCTTCATCAAAGGACATTGTCGCACTTATTTAATCAATTTTGGACAATTATTTACTAATTTTCTCTATTGGATTGAATAACCCAAAATTTAATCCTATCATTCTTACTAATTTTTCTTCCTAACTAACCTCCTCAATTAATTAATTAATTGATTCATCATTTGAAAACCATGGAAATTCTTAATTTCCTAAGTCATATTTTCCGCCATTAATTCCATTTTTTTACTAATTTCTATTTTGTGGAATAAAGGATTTTTAATTCAAATATTCCATGAAATATTGACACCACCGTGACACTTGGGTATGACACCTCATGGATTCTCCTCTGACATTTGGCTAAGATATGTCATAATTCAATATTCTTATTCTCTTACACATCGCTATCTTTGGCTTCTTTGTCATAGATTATTGGCTTTAAGTGGGTTGAGGTGTCTTATGATTCATCATACATTCTCTTCCACATTTAGCCATGTTTGACTTCCATGCATCATAGAATCTTATCCTTGGCATCTTTTTTCATATGCGTCATGGATTCTCAAAGGAATCTCTTGCCACATCTCATATCCAACGTGACAAATCCAATGCTCTTACCTTGAGTGTTGATTATAAAATGAGCACTCTTTCTCTCATTTCTGGTCCCTAGTTTTTGAATCTTTTGCACTCTTGCTCTCACACTAAAATCACTACTTCAAGTATCCTAATAGCATTATAATCATCTTTTTCTTTTGCTTCATAATTGTGTGCACTATAGGCAATTTTGGAGCTACATTATTTGGAGAAGAAAGAAGGACATGGGAGCTACAAACAAAAGAGAGAGTTTTAACATTGTTTTCTTTCTTTATTAGTTTGGCTTTCATGGTAGACTATAGGGTGTTACCATATGTTGATTGAGTTTTTGATGTTCTGATAGTATGTTATGAATTTAACCCATTTTCTAGTCCTACAGTTTGGAGTTTCTTGATATTCAGCCTTGGCTTGAATAGGGGAGAATGCAGTAAAAGTGCTTTCTGGAAGACACAATATGGAGGAAATAGTTTCTCTTGAAATTGATATCATTGTTTCACCATCTTTTCTTACAATACATTTTCTCTTAACATCATAATAGTCAATACACATTTGGAGCAACTCAGGACTTAGAAGAGATGGGGCAAAAAATGCAACTTCAATTAGTCCATTAGTTAGAACTTCCATGCACCCTTTCGATTTATCAGCATACTCAAGGAAAATTGCTTGCAAATTCTCCAACTTAACACCCTCTAAGTTTGTATCACTTATGATAGGCCTTTTACATTCTAGACTTGAAACATTGCCAAAGAAATGTAAAATAGACTTCATCCTTAATCAAAATAGCAAGGCTTCAAATTGATTTTCTAGAAAACACAAAGATTGTAGAACAAAAACAAGAATTTCTATGTTTCTCACCTATGATTTTTTGAAAAAAAATGATTTTTCCTTCCTTTACAATTTCTTCTCCAAACTTTCAAATCTTCACATGATAAACAAAAAAAGAAAGCCAAGCTCATTTTAAGAAGGAAAAGCACTTACGTGTAGAAGTACAGGCTCATTATAAGGCATTAATGATAAATCACTCCTTGTTAAAGTTCACACATTCGAAAGCCTTGTGATATAAAATTTTCATTTAATAATTCCCCTTTTAAGCTATATCAATAATGATTAGCTTTATTGCAACATCTAATCCCTTTTCTAGCTAAAGATTTTCCATTTTTCCTCATAATGATGATTTTTGCATTGGGAATAAAAATGTCCTTTAAATCATCACTCTCTGACATATCCATTAATGCTCTAAAAAATGATGGTGCATCATACACCATAATCAAATTTCACCAAGATGCCTTTATCGCTGAACAACTTTGAACTACTTCAAACTGAGGTTAAAAGTGGTTCAAAGTGATTCAGAAGAACAACCTGCTAGATTGGTGCACATTTCCTACAAGAACACTCATTAGTGTAAAACCTTTGGTTGAACTACTTTGAACTACTTTGAACCAGAGTTCAAAGTGGTTCAAAAGAAGGGACCATAATAGGAAGCATTCAATATCTTGTACAACACTTTAAATAATGACAAATACATGGAGCGATCAAGGAAAGACTTCAAGAATCTAAGGAATTTTTTTTAAAATATGGCAACTCATTGGATAACTAATAGGGGCTCTAAATGGGGACTGGGTGTTGGCTCCTAATTTAATAGTATTTTAATAACCAAGTATACAGGGTAAGATTGCATCTATGGGTAGCTATCTCCAATAATGGACACAATTCACCAAGAACTTGGGCCAACTATAAGGCTACACTCCTTCACTTTAGGCTTTGCAAAACCTAGGTGGGTGAACCTCTTATGATCTGATCATGTGACTAGTACAATGAGCATAGTCAGGATCTAGGATAATAGATGAAACCCCTAAATCTTTTATACTTAACCATGAAACCACAAGCATGAGATAGCTAAGAACATGTCTCATGAAACTGGTAAGCTAAGTGTGGGTTAAAATTTCAATAATTTTCAACATGAAAGGGGAAAATATTTGATTAATGATATTGATTCAACACAACCTCAAATATGTAGTAGTATAACAAGTGATCCTATAACTGATCAGTGCCTAATCCATTGGGCAATTCCATGAATTCAAAACATAAATCTATGACATTAGGACATATTTCATAAACCCAGACATCAGATCTATCTAATCACCTTATGATTCAAACATCAGCATTCATTTAGATCTAATTCTCAAAAAAATCCTTCTTAAGTAACCAGTAACCTTGTTAAACATATCAAGCATTTACTTGGCCCTTTGATCCAACAGAAAAATACATCAAACATACAACCTAAAGGGGATGCAAATGGATCTCAGATCTTTGTTCCAAGACCACATAAGACTTACAGATTGCTAAGATAGGAGACAAGAACTAGAATGAAACTAATGAAATTCTTGCTTATATGTATTCATTTCCTTGAAACAATACAATCAAATGCATGAAATTAAAACATGAAACAACTTAACATATCTAAACTATCTATATTATCTCTACAACTACTGTTCACATGAGAGAATTGTGCTAAAGCATGGTGCCATAGTATTAGAAACACATCACGACTAGAACCCAAAAACCTAGTATCATAGTAATGTGCAATTTTTTTCCAAAGAACCGGAACCAATGGTCTCATAGTGAAAATTGGGAAGCAATCCTATGAGAAAGAATGAGAAATATATAGAATGAAAGAATTCTTGGATCTGCTCCGCAACCAACATGTGCCCACTTGAAATTGTTCCCCTTCACAATGAAAAGACTCTCTCTAGTCTCTCTCTTTCAATAGGTGAATCAAATCCTTTCATTTTACCTCTCAAAGGCATCAAATGTCTCAAAAACCTGATGATGAAAGAATGTAACTAATTTTGGTGTTAAAATGAAATCATGGTAAAAGTGAAAAACTAGTTACAATAACTTCAAGAAGCCAATATAACCTTTTCCAGGTTGTTTTCTCCACATTCAAGCTTCAAAAGGTCTTCAAATCTACCTTCTAACAAACTTTGATACTTAATGATCAAATCTAACTATTATACTGCCAATGCCATAGATTTTACAAATTGACCTGTAGCATGAACTAGTGAATACTTGTGCATAATCTGACCTCATATTCAGAAAGTTTGTCTCGTTTCAATTTTAGTGGTATGTTGGAGTACCCATTTTGGTTCAAAATTACTCCTATTATGGCCTTCTGAAGATCAAAACTCGATCATGGCTTTGCACAAATAAAATAATTAAAATGAAAAATTTAACATATTCTATAGTTTGAACTATAGAATTTCCAAAATTTGAAATCAAATTTTCCATTCTAAGAATGAACATGCAAGGATAGGAATATTTTATTGAAATTATAACTCCTGTGTATCCCTCAATCAATTGGGCAATGCCACTTGTTAACCTCTAATTTTCTCTGACCATCCAACAACACCACATGTCACTTTGTGATTGGCCGATGACCTCATCCTTTGCTGCCACATTTTGTCGCTATGGTTAACCATTGTGCATCTTCCTATGGCAAGGTACTGAGGATCATCGGATCGTACATGTGTTAGCATCTTGTTCTTCTCTTGCATCTACTTGCCACATCACCCCCTACTTGCCATATGTCATTCACTGGTTTGCTGATGGTGCCACATCATCGCCAGAGGGACCCATCGCCATCTTGCCAAATTTTAATGTTTTTTGACAATTTGCTATGTCACTAGATGGAAAACCTTGGCTTTTCTAGCTAGTGAGGTAGCAAGTTGCCAGATTTTAGACTTTTTCGGTTGCTCATTCCTACTAATGTCATCATACTATGTTTTCTTACTTGGTCAAAATTTGCTAATGTCACCTCCAACCTGGCTACAAGTGGGGCCCCATGCATGGGTGAGCAACTTTTCAAAAGCCAGTTCTTTAAGACACAATGCATGGTGTGAAAATTTATATTTAAACATTAAAAGATCTCCACCCTCGCTCAATGTGGGATATATCATTGAACATTTTCTTGCTCTACTTGCTGTGTGAGGCTTATTACTAACTTTGGCTAGCTTCTATGCATATGGCATGAATCTCCTTTTAATTGCCTGCCATTTATGTGCCGACTGCCCTCTCCAATCGTGGGAGTCTCCTTATGTCTGTTCCTGCTCACATTTGCATGAGGCTCTTTCAATATGGATTTCTCTCTGTTAACTAGCCAGGCGCGAGCTATCTTCAACAATGACTTATCTATTTTGCATTTGATTGGCATTTTTTGTCATATTGTGGGCATCTTTTGACTACACAGGTCATTTTTCTTAGGTCTATGATTCCTTCCTCTGGCATTCTAAAAATTTGATGGCATGGGTTAACTATGATGTGGGGTGCCTCTTCTTAGCATGGGATTCTTCATGACATCCTTGCTATGAGCTTGGTGTGAGTGGTGTTACATTCTTACCGTGGGCTGCTTCCTGTTAAACTCTACCCCATTTTTGTTCAACGTGGAGTCTTCTTTTTACTACCTTTTGTGTTGACTTCCACATGATTGTGAGCTCTCCCTTCACCATATGCAATTCTTTAAATGACCAATTTTAAGAAGGGCCCATTGTCATCTCAACCATCATCATGAATCCTAAAAGATGTTGATGCTACATCGACATTAATATTCAATGTGAAATATATGTACTCACTACATTATAACTAAATTTTAATGACGAGTTGCTTTCCACAAACCCCAAACACCGTGTATTCTAATGGTAGAAAAGGAAACCAATGGTAGTTGTAAAATCAAGCAATTTTATTGCCAGATTACAAACCCAACAATCTTGAAAATTCTTGCCCACTTTCCTTTTCTGCAAGACCCACCTTTCAGATTTGCAAAATGAGAATTGCTTTAGATCAATCCGCTCTTGATTTCATTAATCTAATCTTGAGATGTGATGGGAAAAATCTAAAGGAATGCACCCCCTAGAGGAAGAAAAGTTGCCAGTGACCACATAACTACACTCCATGTCATGATACATTCAGCCTTCCAAATTAGTTAGCAACTCATCTTTTGCAGTCTTCTCTCAAGATTGGAGTTGAACATATTTGGGAAACATGCTATATTCTTTTTTAAATTTGCATCGATCTTTAAGAAACAAAAATCTCCTCTCCTTCAAAAAAATATGATTTTGTTCTTGTTAGCTGATTTTTTATTCTTTGATGAATTTAATTGAGCTCCAAAGTGGGTCTGGCTAAATTTTTTTTATTTTTAAAACAACTAAATTCTCAGATTGATCCACTAATCATCTCAAATTGATTAGAATATAGTTCGATCACCAAATAATTAGTTAAAGCTCATTTTGTCACTTAACTACAAACTATCAATTTATTGCCAGAGGGTCCTTTGACTAGCCTTAAAAACTGACCCAAACCTCTGACCAAGCTCTAAAATTTGACGCACTAATTCTTTGTACCACACGTTTGCACCCTATAGAATCTCATCTCATGAAAAATTTGGGGTCAAAACATATTCGCTGTCAAAGTTGACCCATCAGAACTTCCTGTAGGAAAACACATTAGAAAAAAATAAATTGGGCTCAGATTTGGCTTTGAAAATTGGTCAAATGGACATTTGGGAAGACAAAAACTAGGGCATTGGTTCACTGTAACAAGGTGCATGTGGGTCTATATTTTGGACTCATGATGAATAACTGGGCGCAAATGGCGATCAGTCAAATTGGGCTACTTAGAATTGCAAATTGGAAGCACTGATAGAAAGCAATTTTTTACAAATGGAATGGACTTGGAAAAGTGTACAAATGGATTTTTCAAGACTTGAAACTTGGCATACTTAAAGTATTTTTAGAGGACGATGTAGTGGTACAATTCATTCAATCTCACTGATCATAGATTAGGAGATATGACATCACAAATAGGGGTACTGATCAACTACATTTGCTGACACCAGTGAAAAGTTAGAAATTGCGTTTGGAATTACATTTGAAAACTGATCAAATAGATTTATCATAAGCTAAAACTTGAAACATAACAAGTCTCTGACCTGTACAATGCAATGCGAAAGGAATTTTAACATTTCAAGCAACTGGGTCAAAATTATAACACATCAAACAAGGCTTCCCAGAATTATGTGCAATGTGCATCAACATGAAAATAGTAAACTACCAACTTTGAGGGATTCAAAACCTAGACAAATGGATTTATAATGACTTGAAATGTAAAACATAGGTTCTTAGGTATGGATACTAGATGCTCCCAAAGTGGCAAGTCATGAAACATTTCTGGGTGTGAGAAATTCAGTTGCAAACATGGGCTCCTATTGCTGTTTGACAATTAGGTGAAAATGCATATTTGAAATGTGCTCAAAATGGGACTTCACAAACTAGCTCAAAATGGAAATTTAGCTTCATGAAATGAGTGGGCACGCTGAATGGAAGGTTTTTGAAACATGAAACATCTCACAGGGCTCAAAGGTACAGTTGGGTACAAACAGATCAAAAGTGTTTATGGGGCATGAAAGTCTCAATGGTACTCAAAATTGACCATGCAATTTTTAGTCCCAATAGTGGCTCTATGTGGGGATGCATGTCCCTTGTGGAGATGGCAAGGATTTAGATCTCTAGAGGAAGTAGACCATTCCCAAAAACTTCTCTTGAAAAGCTAATTGAAAGCAAAAAACAACTACCTCTACTATATACAAACAATGGCGTTGGGCCACCAAACTTTCTCACAACCTTTACCTCTGTCAAAAACCTAATTCTCATCTGAACATGCATGAGGTAAACTAAGAATACTTCTCCTATCAATTTCACCAATTAGATCAGCATCCTGAAACTCGACATTTAGCAAAACTAAATCGTCATTCTTACTTCCATAATGCATATAAAAAATTGCTTCATTCTCAACTGTTTGCTCATTATGAAAATATTGATTAGCATGCTCAAACATATCAGACTGAAAATAAAACTCTTCTTTATTAGACAAATCATGCATGCTATTATTCTTGAATATGAAGGCTTCATATTCAACATAGGGAAAAGGATCACACACACCTTGAAATTGTGTTTCCTTATGCATATCCAGATGGTACTCTGAAGAACAATCTGACTGGTATTCACACATGTCATCAATATCACAATTTGAAACTAATCCATAATCTTCAAATGGTTCTTCACAATCAGCAAATAGATTAGTATTCACATCAGAAAGCTCATCATAAATTTTTTTACAAGGTGTACGCTGATTTTCAATAATATCTTCATCAAACACCTTGTTATCATAATCAGATGCAATCTCATCAATGATTTCATCATCATACTCAGCAGAAGAACCATCTGACCTCTTACAAGAATAAGCCAAAGTATTAGTATTAAGATCATTCTCAACTAAATCTAAAAGTTCCATGTCTTCTTTGAACAATTGGTTAATGACTCCATGCAATGATCCTTGTTGAACATCTTGAAAAAACATGAGCTGATCATCATCACAATCTTCATCATATAAAATGTTATCATACACCTTAAAACCATTTCTTATACCATTGTCAAGAACACTTTCATTATGTGAAGAAAAAGAATCAAAATCATAATTCGAAGACACATCAATAACTCCATCAATGAAGCATGCAGAATATGAATCAAAGTTGCTTTCATTGTCTCCATTAAGATTATTCAAATTTCTTGCAAACCTATCATTATTTATCTTAGCAATAGGTGTTGATGCATTGATCTTAGGATCACTTATACACTAATTATCACTAGTTGCATCCTTAAGACATTCTTCTACACAATTAGGAAATTCATTCTTGTAAACAACCTCTTTATCCTTGTATTGTGTATACAACCTTTCTTCACAACCTTCAACCTTAAGATGACTTGTGTAACTCTGAACTAGAAATTCACTTTCAAATTTAAGAGAAGAATTCATACCTTTACTCTCGTAAGAGTACTCACTTATGTCATTACTTTGTTCTTCCCAACTTGCATCTGATTCACATGAAGACAGACATATACTATCATGATCCTCTTCTTGACTTGAGCAAAAAATCTCATCATCAGCTTCATATGATGCTTCTTCACAATATGTCTGATCAAAAAATTCAACTTCATCATTTGACACATTACTTCAAACCTCTTTGTCCTAATACTGAGATGTATATCATTCCTCTTCATTACTGGTTATGTTTTCATCACGAAGCAAATCATCGATAGAAGAAGGACTAGCTGAACTTATATCTTGCATGTATAACTTGTCAAATGAATTAACTCTATTATCTGTTGTTGTAATACTGGAAACATGTGGATTACATTCAGCAAGAACAAACTTATCTCTTCCTTGAAACAAAGAAACCTCATCTACACATGTTTTTAACTCTAAATTTTCAACCAAACCATCTACTACAATAGGGGTACCTACTTGTCGATCTGGATTTGAACATTTTACATGACATTGATTTCTTCTTTGAACCACATCTTTCTAGCAAACATTTTGAGAGAAGTGACTCTTAGTGAATCCATATTTCATGTTATTTTCAATCTCCATTGCTGTCATAAAAGCTTGATGCAAAGTCTTAGGCTCCTTATCTCTCAATAAGTAACTCATCTACTTACCAAAAGCACTGAGATAAACCACTAAACACACTTGATCATCTAGCTTATAACTTTTAGGAATGTCATTGAACAATTTTGCAAATTTGATATTGAATTTAGGAATTAACTCACTATTCCTGACTTGGATATTCAGAAACTTATCAAAATAATCAAAGATGCTTACTCTCTCCCTAAAATGCATCATGAAGGCTAAAAGTAATTCATCCTAAGATGAAATTGAACACTCTAGTAAAAACAAAAACCAGTCCCTAGCATCATATTCTAAAGTCTAAACAAACAACTTCATCTGAACATCTTCATGAACAATTTCAAAATCACCAACCAAGTCATTGAATAACTGAAGAATGATGGTTAACTGACTTTTCATGGTTCCCACCAAACTTAGGAAAATACTTTCTAAGGTTATAAGGCATAGTATTCAAGAAACCATGAATGCCATCAAAATATAATGGCATGTATCTCTTGGTATAAACAGATCTACAATTCTCACTAACTAGTTGCATACTATATGAAATCAAACTCAACATTCTTTAAACTTAAAACTCATTCATCATAAAACACTTTTAGTACTTATAACTTGCAAAAAATTTGAAAATCTTCTACCAATTTCAACTTCAAACATACTTCAACATATAAAACACTTTAACTGAATCTACCACTCACAAAGTATGTTGAACTGTACTAAACCATTCTCCTATTTAATGCTATAGACCATTGGATGGAGAGACTTTTGTAAATCTTACTTTCATGTAAATGAAAACACATGAAAGTGGAGAATATCTTTTAATATGGATGCCTACAACTACCTCAATGGTGCAAATAAAAACAGATTTAGAATCTTATCTAGATTTATTAACACTTGCACTACACCTCATACAAATCTTTCACCCATTGTCAAGAACTTGAGATGAATACTTCAAATTTTCATTCTAACTATTGTTTCCATTATAATACCTTCACATTCATGGAGCACTGGTATAGAGATTTGACTTTGAGTCACCACTCAGTGAGAAAAGATTTACCAACTTGTAAAACAAAACAAGCTAATCTAGGAATTACAATAGGTATTTGAAAACTTTAAGCAATGACATGGGAATTTGATACTCTTGACAATGTGAAAGAACATGACACAAACTCTAAACTTCTAACAACAATATATCAAAATTCCAAATGACTTTGATACAAAAAATTATTCAATTCAATCAAACTTTTGTTGTCAATGAATAAGGCATAACTGGGGAACATGAAACTTCAGCAAGGAAATAAGAAACACCTCTTGCTATATATTTTCTATATCCAATATGTTTCATGCTAGAGATTTTGGTTCTTTTCGTATGCATTTCCCCAGCAGAGTTGCCATTTTGTTGGCTTTTGATTTAACAGTGTCTTAATAACCAAGTATACAGGGTAAGATTGCATCTATAGGCAACTATCTCCAATAATGGACACAATTAACCAAGAACTGAAGCCAACTATAAGGCTGCACTCCTTCTTAACTTTAGGCTCTACAAAACCTAGGTGGGTGAACCTCTTAAGATCTGATCATGTGACTAGTGCAACAAGCATAATTAGGATCTAGGATAATAGATGAAACCCCTAAATCTTCTATACTTAACCTCAAAATCACAAGCATGAGATAGCTAAGAACATGACTCATGAAACTGGTAAGCTAAGTGCAGGTTAAATTTTGAATAAATTTCAACATGAAAGGGGAAAATGTTTGATTAATGATGTTGATTCAACACAACCTCAAATATGAAGCAATATAACAAGTGATCCTATAACTAATTAGTACCTAATCCATTGGGAAATTCCATGAATTCAAAAAATACATCTATGACATCAGGACATATTTCATATACGTAGACATAAGATCTATCTAATCACCTTGTGATTCAGACATCAGTATTCATTCAAATCTCATTCTCACAAAATATCCTTCTCAAGTAACTAGTAACCTTGTTAAACATATCAAGCATTTACATGGCTCTTTGATCCAACAGAAAAATACATCTCACATCTTTTTTCCAAGACCGCATAACACTTACTTATTGTTGAGATAGGAGACAAGAACCAGAATGAAACTAATGAAATTCTTGCTCATATGTATTCATTTTCTTGAAAAAATACAATCAAATGCATGAAATTAAAACATGAAACAACCTAATAGATCTAAATTACCTATATTATCTCTACAACTGCTATTCACATTAGAGAATTATGCTAAAGAATGGTGTCATAGTATTGGAAATACATCAAGGCTAGAACCCAAAAACCTGGTATCATAGTAATGTGAATTTTTTTTCCAAAGAACTAGAACCAATGGTCTCACAGTGAAAAATTGGAACCAATCCTATGAGAAAGAATGAGAAAGATATAGGATGAAAGAATTCATGGATCTGCTCTGTACTTGACATGTATCCACTTGAAATTGCCCCTGTTTGTAATAAAAAGACCCTTCTAATCTCTCTCTTTCAATAGGTGAATCAAATCCTTGCATTTTACCTCTCAAAGGCATCAAATGTCTCAGAAACCTGATGATGAAAGAATGTAATTGATTTTGGTGTTAAAATGAAATCACGATAAAAGTGAAAAACTAGTTACAGTAACCTCAAGAAACCAATATAACCTTTTCCAGATTGTTTTCTTCACATTTAGGCTTCAAAAGGTCTTCAAATCTTCCTTCTAACAAACTTTGATGCTCAATGATCAAATCTACCTATTATACTGCCAATGCCCCAGATTTTACAAATTGACCTATAGCACAAACTAGTGAATAGTTGTGCACAATCTAACCTCATATTTAGAAAGTTCATCTCATTTTTGTTTTGGTGGTATATTTGAGCACCCATTTTGATTTAAAATCACTCTTTTTATGTCCTTCTAAAGATCAGAACTTTGTCATGGCTTTGCACAAATAAAAGAATAAAAATGCAAAATTTAACATATTCTATAGTTTGAACTATAGAATTTCCAAAATTTGAAATCAAAATTTTCATTCTAAGAATGAACATGCAACAACAAGAATATTTTATTGAAATTATAACTCCTTTGTATCCCTCAATCAATCGGGCAATGCCACTTGTTAACCTCTGATTTGCTCTGACCATCCAACAGTGCCACATATCACTTTGTGATTGGCGAGTGATCTCATCATTTGCTGCCACATTTGATCACCATATCAATGCTCTCTATGTCACTATGGTTCACCATCATGCATCTTCCTATGGTGAGGTAGCGATAATCGTCAAATCTTACATGTGTCAGCATCTTGTTCTCCTACTGCATCTACTTGCCACATCATCACCTACTCACCACATGTCATTCACTGGTTTGCTAATGGTGCCACATCATCGCCATAGGGACCCATTGCTATCTTGCCAGATTTTGAGGTTTTTCAACAATTCACTATGTAGTTAGCTGGAAAACCTTGATTTTTTGGCTAGCAAGGTAGCGAGTTGCCAAATTTTGGACTTTTTTGATTGCTCATTCCTACTGATGTCATCATACTATGTTTTCTTACTTGGTCAAAAAATTTTGATGTCACCTCTAGCTTGGCTATAGGTGGGGCCCCATGCATGGGTGTGTAGCTTTTCAAAAGCCACTTCTTGAAGACATAATGCATAGTGTGAAGATTTATATTTAAACCTTAAACGATCTCCACACCCACTCAATGTGGGATATATCATTGAATGTTTTCTTGCTCTACCTGCTATGTGAAGCTTATTACTAACTCTGGCTAGCTTCTGTGCATATGGTGTGAATCTCCTTTGAATTGTCTACCATTTATGTGCCGACTGCCCTCTCCAATCATGGGAGTCTCCTTATGTCTGTTCCTACTCAATTTGCATGAGGCTCTTTCAGTATGGATTCTCTCTATTAACTGGTTAGGCATGAGCTGTCTTAGATAGCAGCTTATCTATTTTACATTTAACTGGCATTTTTTCTCATATTGTGGCCATCTTTTAACTACGTGGGTCACTTTTCTTGGGTCTGTGATTCCTTCCTCTAGCATTCTCAAACTTTTATGGCATGGGTTAATTGCGATGTGCGTTGCCTCTTCTTAGCATGGGATTCTTCATCACATCTTTGTTGTGAGCTTGGAATGAGTGGTGTTACATTCTTAACATGGGTTGCTTCTTGTTAAACTCTGCCCCCTTTTTGTTCAACACGGAGTCTTCCTTTTACTACCTTTTACATCGACTTCCACATGATTGTGAGCCTCCCCTTCACCATATGTAATTCTTTAAATGACCAGTTTCAAGGAGGGCCCATTGTCATCTTAGCCATCATCATGAATCCTAAAAGATGTTGATGCTACATTGACATTAAAATTCAATGTGAGATATATGTACTCACTACATTATAACTAAATTTTAATGATGAGTTACTTTCCACAAACCCCAAACACCACCTTTTCTAATGGTATAAAAGGAAACCAATGGTAGTTGTAACATCAAGCAATTTTATTGCAAGATTACAAACCAAAAAATCCCAAAAATTCTTGCCCACTTTCCTTCTCTGCAAGACCCACCTTTCAGATTTGCAAAATGAGAATTGCTTCAGATTCAATCTGCTCTTGATGTCATTAATCCAGTCTTGAGATGTAATGAAAAACTCTAAAGGAATGCACCCACTAGAGTAAGAAAGGTTTCCAGTGACCACACAACTACACTCCATGCCATGACACATCCAGCCTTCAAAATTAGTTAGCAACTCATCTTTTGCAGTCTTCTCTCAAGATTGGAGTTGAACATATTTGGGCAACATGCTATATTCTTTTTTTAATTTGCATCAATCTTTAAGAAACAAAAATCTCCTCTGCTTCAAAAAATGTGATTTTGTGCTTGTTAGCTGATCTTTTATTCTTTGATAAATTTAGCCAGGCTCCAAAGTGGGTTTGGCTAAAAAAAAATTTGTTTATGAACAATTGAATTCTCAGATTGATCCACTAATCATCTCAAACTAATTAGAATCAAGTTTGATCATTGAATCACTAGTTAAAGCTCATTTTTTCACTTAACTACAAACTATCAATTTTGTGCCAGAGGGTCCTTTGATTGGCCTTAAAAACTGACCCAAACCTCTAACCAAGCTCTAAAATCTAACCCACTAATTCTCTGTACAACACACTTGAACCCTGTTGAATCTCATCTCATAAAGAATTCAAGGTCAAAAGATATTTGTTGTCAAAGTTGACCCTTCAGAACTGCCTGCAGGAAAACACGTCATAAAACAATAAATTGGGCTCGAATTTGACTTTGAAAACTGGGCAAATGGACACTTGGGAAAAATAAAACTAGGGCATTGGTTCACTGTCACAAGGTGAATGTGGATTTTCATTTTGGACTCATTATGAATAACTAGGCACAAATGGCAATCAGTCAAAGTGGGCTACTCAGAATTGTAGACTGGAAGCACTAACAGAAAAGTGATTTTTTGTAATTGGAATGGACTTGGAAAAGTGTGCAAATGGATTCGTCAAGACTTGAAACTTGGCACACTTAAAGTATTTTTAGAGGATGATGTAGTGGTACAATTTATTTTATCTTACCAATCATAGATTGGGAGATGTGACATCATCAACAGGGATACTGATCAATCTGCATTAGCTAACACCAGTGAAAAGTTAGAAATTGTGTTTGGAATAGCATTTAAAAACTGATCAAATGGATTCGTCATAAGTTGAAACTTGAAACATAACAAGTATCTAACCTCTACAATGCAACACAAAGGGAATTTTAACATTTTGGGCAACTGGGTCAAAATTATAACATGCCAAACAGGGCTTCCTAGAATTATGTGCAATGTGCATCAACATGAAAATAGTAAACTACCAACTTTGAGGGATTCAAAACCTAATCAAAATGATTTATAATGACTTGAAAATTGAAACATAGGTTCTCAAGTATGGACACTAGATACTCCCAAAGTGGCAAGTCATGAAACATTTCTAGGTGCAAGATATTTAGTTGCACACACAGGCTCCTACCACTATTTGAGATAGGTGAAAATGCAGATTGGACTTCACGAACTAGCTTCGAATGGCAATTTAGCTTCATGAAAAAAGTGGACACGCTAAGTGGAAGGTGTTAGAAACATTAAACACCTCACAAAGCTCAAATGTATAGTCGGGTACAAACACATCAAAAGTGTTTATGGGGCTTGAAATTCTCAATGGTACTCAAAATTGACCATGCAATTTTTAGTCCCAACACTGGGTACGTGGAATACACAAAGAACTCAAAAGGTAATAAATAGGAACTAACCTGACCTAAATCAAAGGAAAACAATAGGAAAGTGAAAAAAAAAGGAATGGAAACAAAACCAAAAAGATATGTACATGAATGGGAACTTCACAAAACTCAGAACTTGATTAACTTCAAGTCCTGGACATTATAGGTAAAGGGAAGAACTGTACCATATGGATATCTTAGGTAAAAGGTATTTGGGCCATTGACTTCTGAAATGATAAATGGACCCTTCTAGAGAGAATTGAATTTACCATGTGCACCCTTTGGTTCTCTCCTTTTTTCCCAGAGAAGCACTTTGTCATTTTTAAGGAAACTGTGTGGTCTAGCTCTCCTATCAAAGATTTTCTTTACCTTCATCTAATGCTTAGTGATGTGATTGACCAACTTGTTCCTTTCATCTTCCAGCTTGTGTAGGTACATTATCCTTTTCTCTAAAGAATCTTTAAAGAATCGATCTTCAATTACTGATTGTAATTTAGTAGCAGCCAACTCCAAAGGAAATGACACTTGAGCTCCAATTTTGTAGACCAATTAAAATGGAGCCATACCTATAACTCTCTTAGGGGTAATCCATTCAGCCCATAATGCTTCATATTATTTCTTATGCCAATCCTGGGAATTATCAAACACCAATATTTTAATGATAGTTACCAAAATGTTATTGCTGGACTTTTCCTATCCATTCCCTTGTGGAAAATAATCCGAGGAATGGACTAGTGATATGCCATGTTCATAGTAGAAGAGGGAGATTTCCTTAGATGAAAAGTAAGATGCATTGTCTAAGACTATCATTTGGGGAATCCCAAATCTAACAAAAATATATTCCATTAAGAAGTTACATACCACTTGAGAATTGGCCCTTTTAGTTGGGATAGCTTCCATCCACTTGGTGAAGTAATCGGTAGCCATTAATATATATGTATGTCTAGCACTCAATGGAGGATTTAAGGGTCCAATAGAATCAATACCCCATTGGTGGAAAGGTTCACCAATGACTACTGGCCTAAGAGGTAACGATGGTAACTATGGATGACCAGTGAAAAGTTGACATTTCTCACAATTCTTAACAAATTTGTAAGCATCTTTGAACATAGTAGGCTAGTAGAATCAAATCCTGAGAATTTTGAAAGTAGTTTCTATAGATGAAAAGTGTCCCCCACAAACATCTGAATGATATGCCTTTAACAACTTCTCCTTTTGTTTTGCATCTACACACCTTAAAAAGGTTCCATCAATTCCACTTTTATATAGGATACCATTGAAATCACATATTTAGCAACCTTCAATATAAGGTTTCACCTTTCTTTGTAACTCATATTTGGGGGACATTCACCATATGTTAGAAGATATGTGATATTGGAGAACCAAGTATCTATAATGCTAATCAATAAAATAGTAGGTGTTTTTCTAGCATCATCAAAAGATGGATCTTTACTCTTAGCTATCAGTTTGCATAAACCATGCCCTCTCACCAAGGAAGTAGGCTTAATGGTTAAGTCATATTCCTAAACTTTAGTTACCCATAAAACTCTTTTATTCATTCCAACTTCTTGTTGAGTTAATATACTTTTAACTATTGTCTCTGGCACATATACAACTGAATGAGAGTGCAGAATGTAATACCTAAATTGCTTCAATGCTTTCACCATAGTAGATGCATGTTTCTTCATTTGAGTATAGTTTAACTCATGCTTCTTTAATGGGACACTCATGAAGGAAATTTGGGTTTCATTATCCTGATCATCCTTCTGAGTCAAAATGCTAGATAAAGAATGCTTCGAAGGATAGCAGTAAATGATGAAATCATTTCCAAAATTTGAGCTCACTAGCATAGGAGCATTTGAAATAGCAATTTTAATGTATTTAAAAGCTTTCTTACCTTCTTCTTGCCATCTAAAGGGATGTTTCTCACTCATCATTTCTAACATATGCCTCACCTTTTCTGAGAATTTAGGAACAAAACTTCTTAAAAAGAGTATTTGACCAAAGAAGGACTTCAAATCACTCCTATTGGTGGGTAAAGCCAATTTTTGTATTGCCTTCACTCTTTCTAGATCAATATTTATGCCATCTCTTGAGACAATATGTCCAAGAATTTTTCCATTCTTCCACAAAGAACACATATTTTTTAGGATTTAGAGATGTACAATGTTGTTTGCATCTATCAAGCACCTTTTCTAGTCCCTTAAATGATGTTTCCTTCTATTAGAGTAAATGGTAAAATCATCAAGATATATCATGATTATCCTATCCCTTAAATCCTTAAAGAATGAATTCATTTCTCTTTGAAAGGTCACTACTGCATTAATCAAACTGAATGGCATCTGATTATAAGCAAAGGTGCCCCATGGAGTAATGTAGGTTGTTTTATACTAATTTTTTGGCGCAACATTGAAATGGTTATATCCTAAATAACCATCAAGCATTGACATGACCTCAGATCTAGCAACCATTTATAAAAATATGATCCATAGTGGGAAGCACGTATTTATCCTTGAGGCTCGCTTTGTTCAAATTCCTGAAATCTACACAAATCCTTATTTCACCACATTTCTTTCTCACAAGAACAATGTTTTCTATCCACATTGAATGATGAATTGGGTATATTACATGAGCCTTTAACATTTTCTCGACCTCTCCCAAAATAGCTTCAGATACCTTAAGATTATAATTTCTAAGCTTTTTCCTAAAAGTGGTTGCCTCTAGTTTCAAAGGTATATGATGGACAAACTCTCCATTTCTGAAGTTCTTTAAGTCTTCATACCCCCAAGAAAAAATTCCCTAATGCTGAGTAAGAAGCTTAGTCAGCTTAGCTTTCTCCATCTCAGAATAGGTCTTGCTAATAGAAATCCATCTGGGATTTTCCTTATTTTTTATATTAATTTTATCATGTTCTTCTGCATTTTTATTAGAATCAACATTCCTTTTTAGGGCACTATCATCCTTCCTTCCAAATAGGTGCTCCAGAGAAATTAATCCCTTGGGAATCTTATTAACCTTGAGTTGAATAATCTCCCTAGATTTAGCTGATTCCTCTCCAATTGATTTACCATCATGATCAGATCCTTCAAAGAAGGTATCAACAAAATTTCTAGCACTTTCAATGAACTCTTTCAATTGTGTGTCATCATTAAAAAGTTGCCAATGATTAACATTGTCTGGAACTCTAGGCCTATAAATCATTTCAATCATGTAGGTATCATTTTTAAATTCTAGATGTGGTAACAACAATGATGCTAAAATAGCTAAAGAATAAGCTTTGGTGTTTTGGGAGGGATGCATGAATTCAATAGAAAATGCTTCAAAGGACTCAATTTCATCCAAAACCAAATTTGTATAATGCTTTAGCTTATCATTTTTAATAGAAAATTTCTTTCTTACCTATCTCACAATAAGTTCAGCATCACCCTTCACCTTTAATTGCTTCACTTCTTTTTCTTTAGCATCTTACAATCCTAAAAGAAACACCTCATATTTCATAGTCTTATTGGTATTATGAAAGTCTAATTTAAAAGAGAAGGGAAAAATATCCCCTGAAGGTGAAATGAGAACAACGCATGTTCCTGAACTTGAAATTGAACAACTTCCATCGAATTATAGAGTCCATAGGGCTTCTTCACAGCTTACAATCTCTTCTCCTTTGCATTGTTCTTCAGGAAATATGATATAGTTTCCAAACTGACATTCCTCATACAATATCTGTGCTTTGGGATTGTTTGAAGGCACTACTATATATTTATTCTTTGGCTTGGGCTCTAGCTTTATTTTCTTCTTCCCTACTAGAATATAAGCTTTAGACCAACCCATTATAATTTCCCCACCCATATCCTTACAAAATATTTTGTTCAACAACATTCCATAACTAGTTAGTATATCAGCTACAAGAATGGTAAGCTTCAATCTTTTTTCTAGAAAAGCATAAAGGATAGCTTGTACATCTTTAACTTGACCAACCAAGGGTACTTGTTTCCCATCCATAGAATAGCAACATCCAAAGGTTTTTGTGAGCTCTAGACTAAGAGCCTTTGTGATAGGCTAGGACATAATATTATCTGATGCTCTACAATCAATGATGTAATTACTGAGCTTCTAGCCATTTAATAGCAATGATATTTAAAATGGATTGGGCTTTTTCTCTTATGTTAGCAGCCATCTCATGGTAAGAGGCATCTTTTGTGCACCTTTTAGACACAAAAATAGGTTCATTTATAGCCTTTGGGTTCTCAAAGATATCATCAACAAAATGTGCATTAGTGGTAGAGCCTCCCTCTACAAATCAAACTAACATGTCTAACTCCTTAGAATTAAGTTTCAGATACTCTACTGGAGAAACAAATATAGAAGAGGATTTGCAAAATTTCACAATATCAAATGCTGATGTATCGGCCACTAATTCCATTCTAGACAGAATTTTTGGTTCTATAGTTTTTGTTAGACTAGCATGGATATGTTCTTTTCCTTTATAAGTTGACATATCTGGGCTAGCTACTAGATAAGACTTTTGATTTTTTTGACCTCTAGTCATCATTGTGCAAGTGGGATCTTGAAGTTTCATAAAAACATTACCCCCTCTTTCCAAATTGGATTCGTACTCAAGAAAATAAGTACCTGAATCTCCACCTTCTACATTCTCATTTTTAGGCATTTTTTCTACTGCAAGGGCATTTTTCACTAATTGAACACAATTGAGCCAATCAAGACAATTTTTTTCATCATGGTCTGAAGTCATATGAAAAGAACACATTACTTCCTTAGGAGCTTCTTCAATTTGTAATCTTGCTTGGGGGTTAGTCAATAAGCAAGCTTTACCTAAATTTTGAGTCTGTTACCACCCATGAATGTCCTGATAAGGAGCCTGATAAGGGCCATGCATTTTATTTTTTTTCCTCTTCATCATTGCTACATCATTCATCAATCTCTACAAAATAGAGTTTGTAGAGGTAGAAGATGGATTGGTTCTAGGTGTTTGTGCTTCCCTTTTCCATTTACCAGCATTAATAAATGAATCTTCTAATTGAATAGCTAACCTTTGAGCAACAGCCAGATCAACACAGGCATCTTTAATGAGATGAAAACTTATATCTGGGGGAAAAACATTAATAAAGAATGATTTTTTCTTTTTTTGCACTAGTTCTAGCTATTGTGGAAATTCTTTGAATCAACCTATTAAATTTAGCAATGAACTCTCTCACAGGTTCATGCATCTCCTTTTTCATCTGACTAAGTTGAGAAAACAAAGAACATTCATTCTTAGGAGCCTTGAATCTACCTTCGAATTCATATTGTTTGAGCTAGTGATGGAATGATGGGGTAGGTGATTGAACCAATTGACAGTAGCATTAGTTAATGTCTGGACAAAGAATCTTACAATGACTTCTTGGGTAGGAATGCTTATAATAGCATAGGCTAAATGAAAGGCACTAAAATGGTCATCTATTGAAACTTTACCATCTCCACTGAACTTAGGTAAAATTTTAGTAGCTCATTTGGGTAACGCTACAAGGTTAACACCTAGATTCAAAGGCCCTATGTTTTGCCCTCAAGGTTGATTGACAGCCATGTTAGGTAGTACAACTTGCAAAGGTTGGATGGTTATATAATTTTGGATGAGAGTATTTAATGGAAGCAAGGACTATATATTTTAATGGTGAAAGAGGAGATTATCTTGGTGGTGAACTAGGTCTACTTTTAGATTTAATCTTCTTCTTTCTAGGGTCATTGAAATTTGATAAGAACTTCATATTCTTTAGTGGCTCAAAGTTTTCATCAAGGATCCCCTTTTGTCTTCCCCCCCTTGTATATCTATGAGTAGCCAACTCTATTTCTTAGTTTTAAGTTCAAGGTCTTGTAGGTGCTTGAGCAAGTCTATTAACAACCACTGCTTCTTGAACTTCTAGTACCCCTCTTAATAATGTAACCCTTTCTTCTTCTCTTTCTAAAACTATCAATACTTGTTGATATTGTTGGTTACTTTGGTGTAATGCCCAAGTAGTCAAATTCAAGTCTAGGATTATATCTTCCCAAGTATCCTAAAATTTGAGATTAGGTTGTAATATAGTGAAAACCTCATTATGAAGGAGAACAATTTCTCTTCAAAATGGACTCTCCCCAATAGAGTCACCAGAAATCTGTTGGTGAACAGATTGTCTTTTCAACTATTTAACAAATTCACTCTGTGCCCAAGGTACAGAAAACACAAAATGTTCAGAATAGTTGAGAAAATGTCATGTTATTTGATTTTCTCTTCAAAATTATCTTTTCACTTTTACCAGAAAGTGCATCTCTCACGTACTCCTAGGTAGTGAGGTAAGGACCAATTCAAACAACAAAAAGAAACATTCAATGAACCATGCTTCTACAGAACATCTATTTCAAAGGAATGAATAACACCATAAATTGATATCAATAATTTGGGTACCTTAATTGAAATGAACTTATAGCAAGAATAGAAATCAAATATCCTGAACCAATGAACCAGAGTTCATGAAGTAATGGTGATCTAAACACTTTGAATGCCAAGTTTCCAAGCTAAATTCAAGATGATATACTATCTTCGATTACTATTTTTAAAGTATCTACTTATCAAATTTTCTAACTATCTATTTTCTAACCCTTAATAGGTTCAATGCCCCAACATTTATAGCTCCATTACAAAATTTGAAAGGCCTCCATCAAAACCTAGTCATTCTAGTTAAAAACAAGAAATAGTTATGAACAAGAAAAAGGTTATAAAATAGATTTCAAAATGTAACTAATTTTTTTTATCTATTTTAAGCCTCACCACCAGTCTTCTCTTCCTTGCCCATGGTTTTTTGCACCAGCTTCCAGCTTCTAAAAGTGTTCATGAACTCTTGCATTGCATGGGAATGTGGGTTTTTTAGACTCAACAACCTGGCTCTACATGTGTCCTTATGCCATTTAGCTCTGATGTGATATGAGGTTCTTGTTGAGACATAACATCAACTTGATGTTTTCCAACATAGTGAAGTCATTAGCGCTTGACGATTAATTATCCCTAATCTACTCAATAGCTTCATTAAAGCTCTTAGTTAGTGTCTCAAAATCCATATTCTTTTCATCAAACTACAAAATTCCCATAGGATTTACTACTTTCATATCTTTAAGGAGTTCTTCGTGCATTCTAGTGACTTTGTTCTCAATACTATGTACTTCTTTAATTGCCTCCTTATAAACCAACTCCTTCCAATTCATGTTATTTTTTATGATGAACAACATGCAGTGATCTACAATCATCATTGGATTCTCATTTAGAAACTTAAGAACCCCAAACATCTCAACTTTAGTTACTTGAAAATAACTGCATGACACCGGCTTTTCTCTACTTCCCATTCGAGAATCAAAGTTCAAATCCCTCCCAAAAGTGATCTCCTTTGGCATATACATTTATGAATTCCAAAATAAACTTATTACCCTCTTTAATGATGACTTTTACCTAATCCTTCATGGCATCTGCTAGCAACTTTCCTCTTTGCATTTACTTCACCAGTTGTTGACTTCCTACAAAATTTAGGTTGAAAGCTTGAGGGGCTTGAATAAATGGAAATGCACCAAGATTCATCAAAGAATTTATATACATAGCCATATTCATTACCATGCCCTTAAGTTCCTTTTTCTCTCTACTATCCTTCTTAGATTGAGTTGGTATTTGGTTGGCAAAGAATTTGAAAAAGTGATTAACAATGCTTCTATTAATGGTCCCTAATTAAATCAAAGTAACTTTAAAATCTTCATTATCAATCTACCCAGACTCTATTTTCTACTTGTATGTGGCTATTTCAATAGTTATCTTCCCAGTCACTGGGTCCTTGGTTAGGTGGGCATCCATTTTCAACTTCTTGATCTTTGAACCCCATGCAACTTATTTAGTCACAATGTTCTTCATAGGTGATGTAACCAATTGTAGGCTTCCTTTCTTGTTGATTGTATTAGATAACCAAGCATTGATAGTAGGACTTACAAAAATTGGATGAGGATCTCTAGTGGGAGTCATAAACCTTGGTTGATACACCTTAGGAACCTTGATGAACTATACACCTCCATCAATGCCATATGAGAAATTGAGACCATCAGTTGAATCCTACCCCTGAGTTGACATCCTCTCTGTTTAAACCTTTTGTTGCTTAAGAACCTTGGATTTAGCTTGAGATCTAGTTTTAGGAGTCATATTTTATGTATGTATAGGTGTCCTCTTCTATTTACATTGAGCCAACTCACTACTTGCAACAGGAGACAAAAGTTGGATGTTAGATGATGATGGTTTAGAAATAGAAATCACCCCTGAAGAGGGTTCATTGACAACTTTCTTGTTCTACTTCTTTATCCAATCTTCTATGTAAGTAAATATAAATCTAGCTCTTAGATTTATATCCTCTTCTTCATCCTAGTTCTAATCTACTACCAGTGACTTTGATTCATGGGATTCTTCCAACCTAGTTCAACCATATCTTAGCCATCTTCAATCAACCCCTCTATTTTGAACTTCAACCTCAAGGAATCAATTTTTTGTAATGTTAACCTTGAATGATCTCTCCTCAAAACCTCCTCCTCATCTTCACAATCTTTCCATAGATCTTCTAACTATGGAGTTGTTGATGGGTGGCTTACAAGCCCAAGAATCTAAACGTCATATCCTTTACTATCAAACTTTCTTCTACTATCATAATAACCAAAATTGAATCCAAAAAAATTACTACCAATGACAGAAGCATTATTCATACTATTATAGACAAAAAAACCCAACTCAATCGGGAAGGCTATCTCCATATCCTCCTATGGTAAATTATCCTTAACAACAAAGAATAATTTCCTAAAAATCTCAGCTAAAACAAAGCAATCCAAAGCATATCATAGAAGTTTTACAGGTTCCTCTTGAATCCACCTATTCTCAAGTAAGTGAACCTAGAAAACTGTATGAAATAGCTTCCGTATTGTTGAATCAACCTTTGAGCTTCTGAAGACAACCTAGGCAATGGTGCTTTCTTCAAGGTTGTATGAAAATTTTCAATTAACACATCATGAACCTTTCTAAAGTTCTCCAACACTTTATCTTTTTGCAATAGAGGGCAATATTGGTACATCATTATTTCTTCATTCTAGACTCTGTGAGGAAGAGGGGTAAGGTCACAAACATAGACAATGCAGTAAGTCATGTAGGAAGCCATATAAAAATTTTCCCTAGACTATTTGGCATGCTTAAGTTGCATCCTTAGTGAACTAGTGACAATCTCTACCTAGTCCATCCATTGTTTGCCCTTCAAAATGATTTCTATATATTTGTACATCCATTCATCAAAGAGAAAAACATCAGTAGAACCTTTGACTCTATGCAATAACACGACAAAGTCATGAATATGAGGTTTAAGGTGATCTTTAGTGATAACTTTGGGTAACCTAGAACCTCCAACATACATGGTCTCAATCCATTTCCTAGCCATGGTATTGCGGAATTGGTTTGGAGTTTCTTGATATTTAGCCTGGGCTTGAATAGGGGAAAATGTGGTAAATTTGCTCTCTGGAAGACACAATACGGAGGCAATAGTTTCTCTTGAAATTGAGATCACTGTTTCACCATCTTTTCTTACAATACATTTTCTCCTAACATCATAATGGTCGGTACACATTTGGAACAACTTAGGACTCAAAAGAGATGGGGGAAAAATTGTAGCTTCAATTAGTCCACTGGTTAGAACTTCCATGCACCCTTTCAATTTATCAGCATACTCAAGGAAATTTTCTTGCAAATTCTCCAACTTAACACCCTTTAAGTTTGTATCACTTATGATAGGCCTTTTACATTCCAAACTTGAAACATTGCCAAAGAAATATAAAACAGACTTCATCCTTAATCAAAATAGCAAGGCTTCAAACTAATTTTCTGGAAAACACAAAGATTGTAGAACAAAAAAAAAAATTCTATGTTTCTTACCTATGATTTGTTGAAAAACAACAATTTTTCATTCCTTCCTTAATAGTTTCTTCTCCAAAATTTGAACTCTTCGCATGATAAACAAAAAAAGAAAGGTGAACTTGTTTTAAGAAGGAAAAGCACTTACGTGCAGAAGTATAGGCTCATTATAAGGCATTAATGAAAAATCACTCCATGTTAAAGTTCACACATTTGAAAGCCTTGTGATATAACCATTTCTTTTAATAATTCCCTTTGCTAGCTATATCACTAATGATTAGTTGTATTGCAACTTCTAACCCTTTTTCAGCTAAAGATTTTCCACTTTTCCTCATAATGATGATTTTTTCATTGGGGATAAAAGTGTCCTTTGAATCATCACTCTCTAACATAGCCATTAATGCTTTGTAAAATGAAACCGCATCGTACACCATAATCCAATTTCACCAAGATGTCTCTGCTGTTGAATGACTTTGAACTACTTCGAACCAAGGTTCAAAGTGGTTCAAAGTGATTCAAAAGAACACCCTGCCAAATTGGCACACATTTCCTGCAAGAGCACTCATTAGTGTAAAACCTTTGGTTGAACTACTTTGAACCAGAGTTCAAAGTGGTTTAAAGTGGTTCAAAACAAGGGACCATGATAGGAAGCATTTGAAATTTTTTACAACACTTTGAATGATGAAAAATACGTGGAGCAATAAATGAAAGACTTCAAGAATCTAAGGAAAAAGTTTTAAAATATGGTGACTCATTGGGTAACTAATAGGGGCTCTAACTGGGGACTAGGTACATGGAGTACATAGAAAACTTAGAAGATAAGAAATAGGCACTAACTTGATCTAAAACAAAGGGAAATAATAGGAAAGAAAAAAAAAAACAAGGAGCGAAAACAAAACCAAAAATATATGTAGATGAATAGGAACTTCACAAAACTCAAAACTTGATTAACTTTAAGTCCTACCCATTATAGGTAAAGGGTAGAACTATACCATATGGATAACTTAAGTGAAAGGTATTTGGGTCAATGACTTCTAAAATGATAAATGGACCCTTCCAGAGAGAATCAAATTTACTATGTATACCCTTTGGTTCTATCCTTTTGTCCTAGAGAAGCAATTCATCATTTTTAAGGAAACTACATGGTCTAGCTCTCCTATCAATGATTTTCTTTACCCTCATCTGATGCTTAGTGATGTGATCAACCAGCTTGTTCCTTTAATCTTCTAGCTTTTTTAGGTACATTATCCTTTTCTCCAAAGAATCTTTAAGAATCGATCTTCAATTACTGATTGTAATTTAGTAGCAGACAGCTCCAATTCCATACACCAATTCAAATTGAGTCATACCTAAAGCTCTCTTAGTGGTAATCTAGTCATCCCATAATGCTTCATATAGTTTCTTATCCTAGTCCCAAAAATTATCAAACACCAATTTTTTAATGATAGCTACCAAATTCTTATTGTTGGACTCTTCCTAGACATTCCCTTATGGAAAATAATCTGAAGAATGGACTAGTAATATGCCATGTTCATAGCAGAAGAGAGAGATTTCCTCAGATGAAAAGTAATTTGCATTGTCTAAGACTATCTTTTGGGGAATCCCAAATCTAACAAAACTATATCCCATTAAAAAGTTGCATATCACCTAAGAATTGGGCTTTTTAGTTGGGATAGCTTCCACCCAATTGGTGAAGTAATCAGTAGCCATTAATATATATGTATGTCCAGCACTTGATGGAGGATTTAATGGTCCAATAAAATCAATACCCCACTAGTGGAAAGGTTCGCCAATGACTAATGGCCTAAGAGGTAAGGCTGCTAACTGAGGATGAGAAATGAAAAGTTGACATTTCTCACAATTCTTAACAAATTTGTAAGCATCTTTAAACATGCCAGGCTAGTAGAAGAATTTTTAGAGAATTTTTAAAGTAGTTACTATAGATGAGAAGTGTCCCCCACAAACATTTGAATGATATGCCTTTAACAACTTCTCCTATTGTTCTACATCTACACACCTTAAAAAGGTTACATCAATTCCCCTTTTATATAGGATACCATTGAAATCACATATTTAGCATCCTTCAATCTATGGTTTCAACTTTCTCTGTAACTCATATTTGGGGGAAATTCACCATACGTTAGAAGATATGTGATATTCGAGAACCAAGGGTCTATAACGCTAACTAATAAAATAGTAGGTGTTTTTCTAGCATCATCAAAAGATGGATCTTTATTCTCAGCTATAAATTTGAATAAACCATGCCCTCTCACCAAGGAAGTATGCTTAATGGTCAAGTCATATTCCTAAACTTTAGTTACCCATAGAACTCTTTTATTCATTCCAACTTCTTGCTGAGTTAATATGCTTTTAACTATTGTCTCTAGCACATATACAACTGAATGAGAGCGTAGAATGTAATACCTGAATTACTTCAATGCTTTCACCATAGCAGATGCATGTTTCTCCATTTGAGTATAGTTTAACTCATGCTTCTTTAAAGGGACACTCATGAAGGTAATTGGGGCTTCATTACCCTAATCATCCTTTTGAGTCAAAATGCTAGATAAGGAATGCTTTGAAGCATAGTAGTAAATGATGAAATCTATTCAATTTTTTTGGCTCACTAGCATAGGAGAATTTGAAATAGCTATTTTAGTGTCTTCAAGATCCTTCATACCTTTTTATTGTCATCTAAAGGGATGTTTCTCACTCATCATTTCTACCATATGCCTCACCTTTTTGGAGAATTCAAGAACAAAACTTCTTAAAAAGTTGATTTGACCAAAGAAGGACTTCAAATTGCTCTTGTTGGTGGGTAAAGAAAATTTCTATATTATATTCACTCTTTCTTAATCAATCTTTATGCCATCCCTTGAGACAATATGTGCAATTAGTTTTCCTTCTTCCATAAAGAACACCATTTTTTTAGGATTTAGAGATATACAATGTTGTTTGCATCTATCAAGCACCTTTTCTAGGTCTCTTAAAGGATGTTTTATTCTCTTAGAGTAAATGGTAAAATCATCAAGATATATCATGATTATCCTATCCCTCAAATCCTTAAAGGATGAATTCATTTCTCTTTGAAAGGTTGTTCCTGCATTAATCATACTGAATGACATCTAATTGTAAGGGAAGGTGCCCCATGGAGTAATGAAGGTTGTTTTATGCTGATCTTCTGGTGCAATGTAGATTTGTTTGTATTCTAAATAGCCATCAAGCATTAACATGACCTTGGATCTAGCAACCATCTTCAAAATTTTATCCATAGTGGGAAGCGTGTAGCTGTCATTGATCCTCACTTGGTTCAAATTCCTCAAATCTACACAAATCCTTACTTCACCACTTTTCTTTCTCACTGGAACAATGTTCACTACCCACATTGAATGATGAATTGGGTATATTATGAGAGCCTTTAACATTTACTCGACCTCTCAAAAAATAGCTTCAGATACTTTAGAATTATAATTTTTGAGCTTATTCCTGAAAGTGGTTGCCTCTTGTGTCAAAGGTATATGATGGACAAACTCTCCATTTCTGAAGTTCTTTAAGTCTTCATGCCCCCAAGCAAAAATATCTTGATACTGAGTAAGAAGCTTAATTAGTTTATCTTTTTCCCTCTTAGAACAAGTCTTGCCAATACAAATCCATCTAGGATTTTTCTTATTTTTAATATTAATTTTATCATGTTCTTCTGCATTTTTATCAAAATCAATATTCCTTTTTAGAGCACTATCATCCTTTCTTCTGAATAGGTTTTCTAGAGAAATCAATCCCTTAGGAATCCAATTACCCTTAAGTTGAATAATTTCCCTAGATTTAGTTGATTCCTCTCCAATTGATTTACCATCATGATCAGATCCTTCAAAGAAGGTATCAACAAAATTTCCAACACATTCAATTAACTCTTTCAATTATGTGTCATCATTAAAAACTTGCCAATGATTAACATTGTCTAGAACTCTAGGCCTATCAATCATCTCAATCCTATAGGTATCATTTTAAAATTTTGGATGTGGTAACAACAATGATGCTAAAATAGCTAAAGAATAAGCTTTAGTGTTTTGGGAGCGAGGTATGAATTCAATAGAAAATACTTCAAAGAACTCAATTTCATCTCAAACTAAATTTCTATAATGCTTTAGCTTATCATTTTTAATATAAATTTTCTTTCTTACCTATGTCACAATAAGTTCAATATCACCCTTCACCTTTAACTACTTCACTTCTTTTACTTTAGCTTCTTGCAGTCTTAGAAGCAACACCTCATATTCCATAGTGTTATTGGTATTATGAAAGTCTAATTTAAAAGAGAAGAGAAAAATTTCCCCTAAAGGTGAAATGAGAACAACACCTACACTTGAACCTGAATTTGAACAACTTTCATCAAATTCTAGAGTCCATAGGGCTTCTTCACAACTTCTATCTATTCTCCTTTGTATTTTTCTTTAGGCAATATGATATAGTTTCCAAACTAAAGTTCCTCATACAATATCTATGCTTTGGGATTGTTTGAAGGCACTACTATATATTTATTCTTTGGCTTGGGCTCTAGCTTTATTTTCTTCTTCCCTACTAGAATATAAGCTTCAGACCAATCCATTATAATTTCCCCACCCATATCCTTATAGAATGTTCTATTGAACAACATTACATAGCTAGCTGGTATATCAGCTACAAGAATGGTAACCTTCAATCTTTTTTCCAAACAAGCATAAAGGACAGCTTGCACATCTTTCACTTGACCAATCTTGGGTACTTGTTTCTCATCCATAGAATAGCAACATCCAAAGGTTTTTTTGAGTTGTAGACTGAGAGCCATTGCGACAGGCTTGAGCATAATATTATCTGATGCTCCAAAATCAATGATGTAATTATTGAGTTTCTATCCATTTAATAGAAATGATATATAAAATAGATTGTGCTTTTCCTCTTTCATTTCCTTTTGAACAAAGTTAGCAATTGCCTCATGGTAAGAGGCATCTTTTGTCCACCTTTCAAACACAAAAATAGGTTCATTTACAACCTATAAGTTCTCAAAGATATCATAAGAAAAATGTGCATTAGTGGTAGAGCCTCCCTTTACATATTGAACTAACTTGTCCAACTCCTTAGATTAAGTTTCAGATACTAGGCTGGAGAAATAGATATAGAAGAGGATTTGCAAAATTCTACAATATCAAATGCCGATATACTAGATGCTAATTCTATTCTAGACAAAAATTTTGGTTCTGTAGTTTTTCTTGGATTAGCATGTATATGTTCTTTTCCTTTAGAAGTTGACATATTTGGGCTAGCTACTAGATAAGAATTTTGATTTCTTTGATCTCTAGTCATCACTGTGCAAGCAAGACCTTGAAGTGTCATAAAAACATTACTCCCTCTTTCTGAATCAAATTCATACTCAAGAAAATAAGAACCTAAATCTCCACCTTCTACATTCTCATTTTTAGGAATTTGTTATGTTGCAAGGACATTTTTCACTAATTGACACAATTGAGCTAGTTAGGACAATTTTGTTCGTCATGGTCTGAAGTCATATGAAAAGAACACATTTCTTCCTTAGGAGCTTCTTCAATTTGTAATCTTGTTTGAGGGGGAATCAATAGGGGAGCTTTACCTAAATTTTGAGGCTATTGCCACCTATGAATGTCTTGATAAGGAGTCTGATAAGGGCCATGCATTTTATTTTGTTGCCTCTTCATCATTACTACATCATTCATCAATCTCTACAAAATAGAGTCTATAGTGGTAGAAGATGGAGTGGTTTTGGGTGTTTGTGGTTCTCTTTTCCATTTAATAGCATTGATAAATGCATCTTCTAATTGTATAGCTAACCTTTGAGCAGTAGCAAGATTAGCACAGGCATCTTTAATGAGATGAAAAATTATATCTGGGGGATCAGCATTAATAAAGAATGATTTATGCTTTTCTACACTAGGTCTAGATGTTGTGAGAATTCTTTGAATCACCCTATTAAATTTAGCAACAAACTCTCTCATAGATTCATGCATCTCTTTTTTCATCTAACTGAGTGTAGAAAACAAAGAACATTCATTCTTAGGAGCCTCGAATCTACCTTCGAATGCATTTTTCATATCATCCTAGCTTGTGATGGAATTATGGGGTAGGTGATTGAACCAATTGGTAGCAGCATTAGTTAATGTCTAGACAAAAAATCTTATAGTGACTTCTTGGGTAGGAATGCTTATAATAGCATAGGCTAAATGAAAGGCACTCAAATGGTCATCTATTGAAACTTTACCACCTCCATGAACTTAGGTAAAATTTTGATATCTCCATTGGGTGACATGATAGGGTTAACACCTAGATTCAAAGGCCCTATGCTTTGCCCCCAAGGTTGATTGATAGCCATGTTAGGTGGTACAACTTGCAAAGGTTGGATTGTTATACAAGTTGGGATGAGAGTATTTAATGGAAGCAAGGATTGTATATATTAACGGTGAAAGAGGAGATTATCTTGGTGGTGAACTAGGTCTACTTCAAGATTTGATCTTCTTCTTTCTAGGGTCGTTGAAATCTGGAAAGAACTTCATATTCTTTAGTGGCTCAAAGTTTTCATCAAGGATCCCCTTTTGTCTTTCCCCCCTTATATATCTATGAGTAGCCAACTCTATTTATTAGTTTTAAGTTCAAGGTCTTTTAGGTGCTTGAGAAAGTCTGTTAACAACCACTACTTTCTAAACTTCTGGTACCCCTCTTAATAACTCAACCCTTTCTTCTCCTCTTTCTAAAAAAATCAAAACTTGTTGATATTATTGGTTACTTTGGCATAATGCCTAGGTAGTTGAATTCAAGTCTGAGATTATATCTTCCTAGGTATCTTCAAATCTAAGATTAGGTTGTGATATAGGGAAAACCTCATTATGATGGAGAACCATTGTTACTCATAGTTTTTCAAAGACCAGATTCTCTTCAAAATGAACTCTCCCCAATAGAGTCGCCGAAAATCTGGTGGTGAATAGATTGTCTTTTCAACTATTTAACAAATTCATTCTATGCCCAAGTTATGGAAAATGCAAATTGTTCACAATAGTTGAGAAAATCTCATGTTATTTGATTTTCTCTCTATATTTTAAAGGTACAACTTCCTTATGAAATTTGCAATGAATTTAAAATTATCTTTGCACTTTTACAAGAAAGTGCATAAGGATCTCTCATATACTCCTAGGTAGTGAGGTAAGGACCAATTCAAACAAAAAAAAAAAAGAAACATTCAACAAACCATCTTCTATGAAACATCTATTTCAAAGGAATACATAATACCATAAATTGATATCAATCATTCATGTGCCTTAATTGAAATGAACTTATAACAAAAATAGCAATCAAGTATCCTAAACCAATAAACTAGAGTTCACAAAGTAACACTGATCTAAATACTTCAAATGCCAAGTTTCCAAGCTAAACTCAAGATTTTACACACACACACACACACACACACACACACACATATGTATGTATGTATATATGTTAAACCTTCTTCATGCACACAGTCATTCAAAAAGGAAAACATCCATATACTATATTCGATTACTAATTTTAAAGTATCTACTTATCAGAGTTTCTAACTATCTATTTTCTAACCCTTAATAGGTTCAATGCCCCAACATTTATAGTTTTATTATAGAATCTAAAAGGCGTCCATCAAAATCCAACTGTTCTAGTTAAAAACAAGAAAAAATTATGAATAGAAAAAACATTATAAAATAGATGTCAAAATGTAACTAAAAAATGATTATCTTGTTCAAGCCTCACTGCCAATCTTCTCTTCCTTGCCCACAGTCTGATGCACTAGCTTCCAGCTTCTACAAGTGTTCATGAACTCCTACAATGCATGGGAATGTGGATTTTTTAGACTCAAAAACCTACCTCTACATGTGTCCTTTTGCCATTTGAACTCCTTTATCTTCAAGCTCTGATGTGGCATGAGGTTCTTGTTGAGACATAACATCGACTCAATGTTTTCCAACATAGTGAAGTCATTGGTGCTTTGTGATTCATTACCACTAATTTGCTCAACAACTTCATTGAAGCTCTTAGTTAGTGTCTCAGAATCAATATTCTCATCATTAAACTATAGAATTCCCATAGGATTTACTACTTTCATATCTTTAAGGAGTTCTTTGTGCATTCTAGTGACTTTGTTCTTGATGCCCTGCACTTCTTTAATTGCCTCCTTATAAACCAACTCCTTCCAACTCATGTTGTTTTTCATGATGATCAATATCTAGGGATCTACATGGCCATATTCATTACCATGCCCTTAAGTAACTTTTTCTCTCTACTATCCTTCCTAGATTGAGTCAGCATGTGGTCAGCAGAGAATTTGAAAATGTCATTACTAGTGCTTCTATTAATGGTCCCTAATTCAACTGAGGTAACTTTGAAATCTTCATTATCAATCTCCCTAGACTTTGTTTTCTACTTGTATGTGGCTATTTTAGTAGTTATCTTCCCAACCATTAGGTCCTTGGTTAGGTGGGCATCTATTTTCAACTTCTTTACCTTTGAATCCCGTGCAACATATTTAGTCACAATGTCCTTCACAGGTGATGTAAATAGTTGCAAGGTTCTTTTCTTGTTGCTTGTATTGGATAACCAAGAAGGGATGACATGACTTACAAAAATTGGCTAAGGATCTCTAGTGGGAGTCATAAACCTTGGTTTTGATCCACCTTAGGAGTCTCGATAAACTGTACATCACCATTAGCACCATCTAACAAATTGAGACCATCAATTGAATCCTACCCCTAAGTTGACATCCTCTCTATTTGAACCTTGTGTTGCTTAAGGGCCTTGGATTTAGCTTGAGATCTAGTTTTAAGAGTCATATTTTGTGTATGTATGGGCATCCTCTTCTATTTACCTTGAGCCAACTCACTACCTACAATAGGAGACAAAAGTTGGATGTCAAATGATGATGGTTTAGAAAAAGACATCGCCCCTAAAGAGGTTTCATTGATAACTTTCTTGTTCTACTTCTTTAGCCAGCTGTCTATGTAAGTAAATATAAATCTAGCTCTTATATTTATTTCCTCTTCTTCATCCTGGTTCCAATCTACTACTAGTGACTTTGATTCATGGGATTCTTCCTAGCCTAGTTTGACCATATCTGAGCCATCTTCAATCATCCCCTATATTTTGAACTTCAAGCTTAGGGAATTGATTTTCTGTAATGTTAACCTTGAATGATCTCTCCTCGAAACCTCCTCCTCATCTTTACAATCTTGTCATAGATCTTCTAACTATGGAGTTGCTGATAGGTGGCCTACAAGCCCAAGAATCTGAACTACATATCCTTTACTATCAAAATTTATTCTACTATGATAAGTACCAAAATTGAATCCAAGAAAATTGCTTCCAATAACAAAAGTGTTAATCATACTATTATAGACTAGAGAACCCAACTTAATTACAAAGGTTGTCTCCCAAACCTCCTGTAGTGAATTATCCTTAACAATAGAGAATATTTGCCTACAAATCTCAGCTAAAACAAAGCAATCCAAAGCATATCAGGAAATTTTTACAGTCTCCTCTTCAAATCTATCTATTCTCAAGTAAGTGAACTTGGGAAACTGTATGAAATTTTTTTTGTATTGTTGAATCAACCTTTGAGCTTCAGAAGACAACCTAGGCAGTGGTGCTTTCTTCAAGGCTATATGCACATTTTCAATTAACACATCATGTACCTTCCTAAAGTTCTTCAATGCTTTATCTTTTTGCAGCAAAGTGCAATATTGGTACACTATTATTTCTTCATTCTAGACTCTATGAGGAAGAGGGGTAAGGTCACAAACATAGGAAAAGCAATAAGTCAAGTAGGAAGCCATATAAAAAATTTCCATAGACTCTTTGGCATGCTTAAGTTGCATCCTTAGTGAACTAGAAATAATCTCTACCCAGTCCATCCATTGTTCTCCCTTCAAATGATTTCTATATATCTATACATCCATTCCTCAAAGAGAAAAAAAATAGTAGAACCTTTGACTCTATGCAATAACATGACAAGGTCATGAATATGAGGTTTAAGGTGATCTTTAGTGATAACTTTGGGTAATCTAGAACCTCTAGCATTCATGGTCTCAGTCTATTTCCTAGCCGGGGTATTGCGGAATTGGTTTGGAGTTTCTTGATATTCAGCCTAGGCTTGAACAAGGGAGAATGTGGAAAAAGTGCTCTCTAGCAGATGCAATACAGAGGAATAGTTTCTCTCAAAATTGAGATCATTGTTTCAGCATCTTTGCTTACAATACATTTGCTCCTAAAACCATAATGGTCAATACACATTCGAAACAACTCAAGATTCAAAAGAGATGGGGTAAAAGGCACAGCTTCAATTAGTTGACTAGTTAGAACTTCCATGCACCCTTTCAATTTATCAGCATACTCAAGGAAATTTGCTTGCAAACTCTCCAACTTAACACCCTCTAAGTTCATATCACTTATGATAGTCCTTTTACATTCCAAACTTGAAAAATTGCCAAAGAAATGGGAAATAGACTTCATCCTTAATCAATATAGCAAGTCTTCAAACTAATTTTTTGGAAAACACAGAGATTGCAGAAGAAAAACAAGAATTTCTATGCTTCTCACCTGTGATTTTCTGAAAAACAATGATTTTCCCTTCCTTCCATAATAGTTTCTTCTCCAAACTTTCAACTCTTCACGTGATAAACAAAAAAAGAAAGCCAAGCTCATTTTAAGAAGGAAAAGCACTTATGTGCAAAAGTACAAGCCCATTATAAGGCATTAATGACAAATCAGTCCTTGTTAAAGTTCACAAGTTTGAAAGCCTTGTGACATAACCATTTCATTTAATAATTCCCCTTTTCAACTATATAAAAAATGATTATCTTTATTGCAACATCTAATCCCTTTTCCATCTGAAGATTTTCCACTTTTCCTCATAATGATGATTTTTGCATTAGGAATAAAAGTTTCCTTTAAATCATCACTCTCTGACATAGCCATCAATGCCTTGCGAAATGATGTAGCATTGTACACCATAATACAATTTCACCAAGATGCCTCAACCATTGATTGACTTTGAACTACTTTGAATAGAGGATCAAAGTGGTTCAAAGTGATTTAGAAGAATACCCTATCAGATTGGCACACATTTCTTGCAAGATCACTCATTAGTGTAAAACCTTTTTTTGAACTACTTTGAATTGGAGTTCAAAGTGGTTCAAAAGAAGTGACCACGACAAGAAGCATTTAGTATTTTGTACAACACTTCGAATGATGACGAATACATCAATCAATGAAGGAAAGACTTCAAGAATCTAAGGAAAACATTTTAAAATATGGCGACTCATTGGGTAACTAATAGTATGCAATCAACAAAATCTTTTTTTAGTTACCAAGCAACTTGATTTATTTCATGCACTCACATACAATCTCCAAATCATATGTTCTCTTAACCATGGCTTAAACACATCATATTTTACCTCATATTAAATTCACAAACCTTAACTCTCTTTATGCCATCACTTCTACCTATTTGATATTCAATCTCTTATGGAAATTACTTAATTCAAGTAAGTTGAATCAAATACAATTGATAAGTTCAATCTACCTTTAGGTGCTTCAAATGAGTATTCTTCTAACACTACATGTGAACTAGATGGATCTTTTTGAAAAATACCACTTTGATTTCTTATACATGTTCTTTTCTATTGTCTTTCTAACTACCATTGTTGTTATCTATTCTTGTGTCATTCTTGTTCATATTCATTCTAATGCTCAAATTCCTTTTATTGTTCCTCATTTCTATTCTACATAATATTTATATATGGTCAAAGATGTCACATAAATGGCATACTAGTGCATTATTTCCAAATTAGGGTTTAGGTTGGTTTATAGGTGCTCTATAATTTCTAGCAATATGTCCAAAGTTGTTGCACTTGTAACATACAATATTACTCCTTGCTCCATTGTTTCCTTCTTTAGATCTTCTTCTTGTAGGGTTAGTACCTCTAAACATTCTAATACTTCCATTACTATTATCAAATTTAGGTTTCTTACAAATATTTGCTCTATGAATAAAACAATGACAATTAGAACCATAAAAGTCAGTAGTTGGTTTGAATGACTTACCTGTGCAATTTCTTTTCATATGACCAACTTTATTACACTCATAAAATCTACCCTTGAATTAATATCTTACTTCCTTAGGTGATTCAAATTTCTCATGTTGCTTAGATTCATCAACTTATTTAGGTTTCTTGACTTGCTCAAGGGTGTAACCAAGAAGTTGGGTCTCAAATCAGAAAAAGTCTATGGATTGAGATTGTGCTCTTTCAGAAATGAGCACCCATTTTTAAACAATAGGTGCCCATATTAGGCATGGATACCTAATCCAAATTTTGCAAAATGGGCACCCATTTTTGAAAAAATATAAAAAATTTGAATTTAAAAAAATATATATATAAAATTTGAATTAAAAAAAAATATGCACCCATTTTAAAATTAAAAAGCAAGTACCCATTTTTTTATTTTTTTTAAATGAGTGCCCATTTCTAAAAAATCAATTTCTTTATTTTTTTGGGATTTAAAATGTTGATTTTACTTTTTCAAAATGGACACTCATTTTTTGAATTTCAAAAAATGGGTGCCCACTTCTTACAACATGGGATGGGATTTTTTCCTCTTGCCTCTGATTTCGGTTCAAGATAGGCTTGGTAAGACCAAGCCTATGCCTTGACCACTCAAGTTTTGGCTAAGGTATTAAACTAAAAAAGTACAGCCTTGTGAGAAACAAAGATAGTATTAGATATTGAAGATATCAATAGCAATGTAAAGAGGTTTTTGTAAGATCTATCTCTTTGTATTAAAGAAACTACATTGTGTAGTGCATGTTTGGGTAGTGGGCTCATCTTGCATTCATGTTTTATTTATATATAACAAATTCTAATGGGCTTGAGGTCTCTAATAATACCTAAGTCCTATAAAAAGGGTGGAGACACTATACAGATGTAATAGACTCATAACAAGGTTAATATCTTTCACAAGATACTTTTGATTAGTGGACCATCTACTTGGTACCATCCTCATTGGGGTTTTCCCTTGGCTAGGGTTTCCCTAGTTGATAAAATATGTTTTTCAAAGTTCTCTTATTACATGGATATGTTTATTAATTGGCATAGTTTTTTTACTATCACATGCAAGCTATAAGATTGTTAATAATATCTAGTTTTGGGCTAAAGTTTGTAAAATATTGATTCACCCCCTCTTAGTATTTCCTATGTCTAACAATTGGTATTAGAGCACAATAACTCAAAAGAGTCTTAACATCTTGAGTAAGATCCCTATGGATATCAAACAATTATAGGAGAACCTAAAAGAAGCTCTTGAGAAGATTGACATTCTTAGTGAAGAAAGAGATGCGGATGCAAAATATTACATTGGAAAGATGAAAGACAAGATTGATCATCTCAATTCCAAGAAAGAGCCTAAGGATAAAATCAAGGATAGTGTTAAAGTTTCAAGATTGAAGAAAGAAAATGAGATCTTAAAGCATGAATTAAAAATTACTAATATGAAATTGAGCCCGAGGAAAGATTACCGCAAAGTTGAGTTAGATCTAAAATCTGAAAAATGCAAATCTAAGATCAAACCTTACAAAAGTTACATCTAAACTTGAATCCCCCAAGTTACAGTATGTAGAACTTGAGAAATACAATACTATTTTAAAAGGAGAGTTAACCTAGACTAAGAAACAAATTGAGAGATTATACTATAGCAGTGAGAAGATTGATGAAAAAATGTCTTTTTAGAGGCCTTCTTATGATAAGATTCATCTTGGATATTTCATTGTAGAGAAGTCGACTAAGAAATATGAAGCTAGAGCTAGAAAGGAACCTAATCTTGAAATTCATCAACCTATGCAAGATAAAGAATATTTCAATAAGATTGAGTCAAATCAATCTGATAATATACCTAAGGAGGTTGGGGGTGAGTGCAAGAAGTTGGGTCTCACTTTTGGGCAAAAAGTAGAAGTGTTTTTCCTATTTTTTAAATTTCTTTTCAATTGATGTCAAAATTTGAAGCATTTAGAGATGGAATATTAAAAAACTCTAGATATAAATATTGTAGTCCTTAGAATCTACTTTTTGAATATGTAATATATTTTTGTACAAATATGATAGATGTTTTTGTATGGATCTTTAAAAACAACTTTTTCAAAATGTTTGTTTTAGGACCATACCACACTTGTGTATGTACACCATAATTAGACACAAATAAATGAATTTTTATAAATTCTTTTAAAGGAAGGTACCCAACACACAAAAGATTGATGAAAATATGTTTCCTTAATTTTTCATTATATAATTATTTATTATTGATTTTTAGTTGGCTATAAAGGTAAATTTTAAAACCTACCATGTATAGACACCATAATTTGATCAAAATTTCACTTTTTTCAATTTTTCTAAAACTTCAAAAGAATTTTATATAGATTGATGATGTATAAATTAATTTTTAAAAAACCATAAAATAAAATAAAATATTAAAGTTTTAGTGAACCTTGCTATTTTAAATTTAGATACAACCTTTGATTAAAAGAATATGCAAAAATAGTAAATAAAATTATAATACCATAGAACTTATATTTTTGAAATCGGGACAGTGAGAACTCTAATGGGTTTTTGTTTTTTTAAAAAAATTGATTGAGAATTGCAATATAACCATGGAAGCCTTCAATGCCATAGCCACAACCAAGAAATCCATGCAAACAAGCATGAATCAACACATCCCATGTCATGTTTCCAACCCTCACAAATGCTCCCTTGGCTAATCTATCAAGCCTTGTCCCACTCGACTCTTGTCTTTTTGCCTTATATCTTTTCATACAACAACTATCCTTGTGGCTGCTTATATAGTAGCAAGTCCCACAAAATCACCAAGTGGTATAATATAAACCATGTGCCACCTAACCCATTGACCCCATATTTAATATTGGACATTTAATTATATTCCCCAATATTAAATAATTACATGAAATATTATCACAATATTACAATACAACTCATCAAGTACATCCCATGGGAATCTTTACATGTTGCATGTCCATCTAGGTGCAACATTATACAATAAAATAAAATAATACAATATAACAATATTATGCAATCTGTGCAACACCCATTATCTCAAAAACTTCTCACTTGTATACATTGCATAGGGTCAATTTGTAGCTACATAAATGAACAAGGGAACAATCCCTCCTAGCACATCCACCATCATGGATCAAAGTACCCAAAGTACTCCATCCTAGTACATGCAACAATATCAAAGTATCCAACATCTCAAACATAATTGATCTCACCTCCTATTTTTCCACTACCACCGAACATACATAGAAGCCATCCAAAGAGAAAGCCACCCAACCTATTGTATTAGAAGATCATAAAATCCTATACCAACTGAAATGCCAAGCACGAAAACCTAATCCAAAGGTAATCAAATAAATCCATAGTTGTCAAAATATCCATACCTGAAATAGCACCCACAGTAAGTGCCAAACCCATCCAACTATTTGTACCTCCAAAGTATACTGAGTGAATGTCACGTCACCAACATATCCAATATGCAACCTACAATCACAAGCCTCAAGAGAAATATCTCCACATATATACCAAGAAACTCCCACTGCAAAAGATAATGTCAAATATGTAACTAATCCATTCATAACATCTCAAAGAAGTGAATCCATATAGTATCAAGGAAGCCATAATACATTAACCAATAACCTACAAAAAAAACATCTCTCATAACAAGTCTCCAATACTCTCCCAAGTTCTCCACAACTAATAGAGGAAAGAGATAAAGAAATAACCATGTCAACTCTCACATGACATACATGAGCACAAACTAGTGATCATAATCTCCAACTAATCTCAATTCTAATATAAGTGAAACCAAACATCTAGGAAAATAACCAAGACCAAATAGAAACCATGCAAATCACAACCTGTATCATGTCCTTCTACACACACCTCTAGATGTAAATTGTACAAGTATGATCTCCTCCATAAAACTCCAACAAGAAGTCTCAATAAAACCCACACCAAACCATATAAATAATCATGGATGTAAGCCTCTCACAAGAAGATCAAACTCATAAACCATTCCTAATCCAAGGAATATGTCCAAGCCCATTATTTCTCTTAGGTGGATTATATTTATGTTTGTCTTTTATTGATATGGATCTTGAGCTATGGTACATGAGTTAATCTGAATGGTTTATTTGAGAGATGGTTTAGCATTGGTTATCTCCATGTGTATATGTTGTTATGTTGGTTGAGTTTAAGAGATGGTTCAAAATTTTCATTCCTCTAATCAAAGTTCATATTTTTCACATAAGATAATACATACACCATCATCAAAAATTTGCATCCCCAGTCATTCATTTATACCTTTACAATTACAATATTACTACACAAATGACCTTCATGCTTTTACAAACTTTACAAAATAAATCATTATCTTTCACTTAGGGTCTCTAATTATTTAAGAAATTAATTAGTTTTTTTAAAAAAATCCTTAACCTAAAATATTGAATTCTCTATTATGCTTAGTTTTTCTTGTATATTGTCATAATTGGTAAGCTATCCATAACTCTTATCATACTATCTCTACTAACCTACAAACTTGAACATTTTATCCTCGCTACCTCAAGTATTAGTAACCAACGTCATAGTTGTCCATGTTTCTTAGTAAATTCCACTGATCAAAACTCTATCTATTTTTCTAGATAAGCTAGGTGACACTTAGACAATTTTCTAAGTATGAATGCCATAAATTATTCTTCATAGTATTCCCTCTTCATACTGAAGATATGTTTCGATAAATGACAACATTCAATGTTTACCTTAGCAAAATTACAAACAAAGACATCTAATGCAATACATGTAGCTAAATTATTCTTTAAAGAGGCAGTGAGATTTCATGGTTTTCATGAAACTTTTGTTTCAGATAGAGATACTAAGTTCAATGGTTACTTTTGGAGAAAACTTTGGAAGAAATTGGATATAGAGTTAAGGTTTAGTTCTACATTTCATCTACAAACAAATGGACAAGTAAAAGTTGTGAATAGGAGTTTGGATAAGTTGTTGAGATGTATAGTTAGAGATAAGTCTGCTAATTGTGATTTTATTTTAGCACAAGTAGAGTTTTTGTATAATAATCTTCTGAATAGAAGTACTAAGGAAACACCTTTTGATATTATCAATGGATTGAATCCTAAAGGGAATACTAACTTAAGGGATTTGAATATGTAAATGAAGAGAAGTGTTGAAGTAGAAGAGTTACATATTTAATGTATACTCTACATGAGGAAGTGAAGAAGGATCTAGAGAATAGTAATTCAGAGTATAAATAGAGTGTAGATAAAGGAAGAAGGTATACACATTTTGGGGTTGGAGATGAGCTTATGGTTAATTTGAAGAATAATATATTTCTAGTTGGTACCTACAATAAGCTAAAGATGAATAAATTTTATTTTTATAAAATCTTAACCGTAAATGCCCAAATGTTAAAACCTTAGCTTTAAGATCTTGAGCCACTTAAGGATGTAAATCGAAAAAAAATTAGCATAATTTGACTTAGATTTTAGGAGATCTATATGCATGAAGTTAGCATGGACAACTGCTAGATCCCTTTCCATATTCCTAAGATGCAAGATTACACTACACCATTAAAGGAGGCTATAAATAGGAAATCATTTTTTTTGCATATCATTCTCTTGCAAAATATGAAATAATATTGTTGATCTAACATTTTTTCAAACATTTCAATTGTCTTGTCGATGGTTCTTCATGTCTTACATATCTTCTAAGGTAGGCATTATTATTTGGTGATAGATTCTCTATATGTTTACTTTTATGGATGAGCATTTAAGGAATTAAACACTACAATGCCAACTATAGTTGCATGGTTTTTCACAAAATTACTCATTTTCATTTTTCTATATTAATTTCATTCCTTCAGTCAACTCTCTCTTACATGCATACTATCAAATATCTGATGGAAAATATTATAAGAAGTTAACTTGTGATCAAAATATCTTTCATGTATATCTCATCTTAAATAATAAATTGATTTTTAAAATACAGATGGATATTATAAGTTATCAAGGAAGGGCTCCATGGAGCACTAGTCCTTGCCTTTGTCTTCAAGAGAGGTGTACGTTAGTTGGGATGAATTGGTAGAAGACAATAGATTTTAGTTGGGTAGGAGAAATGGATAGAATGTAATGCCTCACCAGGTGAGCCAAAAGAAATTAACATAAAGTTTAACTAAGTTTGTCGAACATTTTTTTTGAAAGATATAAAAAAAAAGATAAAATATAGTAGAAGAATAGTCACATACATAAACACAAACCATAAAACAGATTACATGGGTGAGTGCACCAAGATGGTGTACAAAAAGGGGGCTATAAGTGGAAAACTTTTTTCTGAAATCAGGTAAACCTAAACTTGGACTAGATATTTGAGTGTCATCCACTAAAATGACAAGATGTATAAAACATATAGATTGTAGTAATTTGAATCTACTTTCTAAACTAATAGAGTTTTTACAAAATGGATAAGATTAGGTGGGTCGAACCATGTGCACATGAAAAATGGTCCGTAATTTTTTTAGAAAACATAACATAGTTGTTTTCATGTGCAACACAAAGGACCAAGTTATATTTAGTGCCTTTCATATCACTTTGGTAGGATTCTAGTTAAGAGTCATATCTAGAAGTTGTGTTTTTTTAAAAAAAATTATGATGAGTAATTTTTTTATTATGAATTATTTAACTTACTACATCCTAAAATTTTGACACATGTTCATGTGCTAAGCATAACTTGTATCAAAATACTCAAAAAATAAATTATTATTTTAAAAGTATATAGAATCAAGTGTAGAAAAATAATATATAATTTATTTTGAATTTCGTATAGTATATTAAAATTTATTTTTAAAATGGTAGACATGTGTCTGTGAGGAATGTCAAGGCATTAGTAAAAGTAACTAAAGTTTTACATTGTTAATATTGTCCAAAAATAGAAAAATCTATATGGCTAGAAAATAAAGAAGACATGTGATATTATGATAGTAGTTTTAGAGATACCCACTTCACCATTAGAATACCTAATGAAGGCAAAGACAAGAATTCATCTCAAAAGATGAAAAATCTGTAAAGGGAAAAAATTAGAGGGAAAATGGTCTCCCAAGCCTTTGTTTCATTTCTCTATGCTACCACCAAGCCATAACCTGATTAGGTCTCTAGGATTAAAATAGCCTGATTAGGTTGTGAAATGAAAGAGTGCATTCATAACCTAATCGGGTTATTCAAAACTTGATTGGGTTTTGAAGAACTAAAAGTAGGCTTTACTCTGAAGGCCATAACTTTCACATACAGAGTCTAATTGACTCTATTCAAAATGTGTTGGAAAGATATTGAAGAGATCTACAACATGATATAGATAATTAAATCCTATTTCATTAAAATTTTATTTTCCAAAAATTTGAATTAAGCATAATCTAATAGGTAGCCATTGTTTTCCAAATGCATAATCAATAGGTAAGCATGAATGCTAACATAGTGTTAATTATCTCTCTCTCAAAAACACATAAACACAATCATTGATTAACTAAATAAATCCTAAGATATATCTCTTACTTTTTCCAACCTCTCACATTCTTTAACTAACTCCTAACTTCTCTCTCTCTCACACACACACACACTCACTTGTTGCCCTTAAGCATTGTCTCTCACTGAGTAATCCCTAAGCCCTCTCTCTCTCTCTCTCTCTCTCTAAACCCTAAATTCTCTCTCTCTCTCTCTCTCTCTCTCTCTCTATCTCTCTCTCTCTCTCAATATTATCACCCCCATCTCCCTCTAGGTTATCTCTCTCTCTCTCTTCATCATATCCCCTATTCTCTCTCTCCTATGCCCCTCTTTATCCACCACTCCATCTCTCTCTCTCTCTCTCTCTCTCTCTCCCCCCCCCCTCTCTCTTTCTCCCCCTATGTCCCTCTCTCCATTAATTCATCTCTCTCTACCTCTATCTCACTCTCTCTTATCTTGTTTCTCTCTCTCTCTCCATCATATCCCCTAATCTCTCTCTCCTATGTCCCTCTCTCTACATCAATTCATCTCTCTCTATCTCTCTCTCTCTCCCTCCCTCTCTCTCCCTCTCCCTCCCTCTCTCTATCTATCATATTCCCTATTCTCTCTCTCCCATGTCCCTCTCTCCATAACTTCATCTCTCTCTCACTCTCTCCATCCTATTATGATGTGGAGCCTAAATAGACTCAAAGGTTTATTCAACATGGTTTTCTCCCCATATTATTTCTACAGGGGTTTTTGGCTAGCGCCCCAAGTGTGCTCCTTATTACAATACAAGATCGGGTTGAGGGGCAACACCCCTGGATGGGTTTTCTCGAGGGTAGCGCCCTTGAAGCCAAAAATGACCTCATATTGTAAAAGACATCAACTACCATTTTCTATTATTCTAGCACTAGTTTTATAAGTGGAAAAAAGCTTGTATAAAAAGGCTTAGGGTTAGGGATTTTCATAATGTGTGATATGAAAATTGATTCTTGTGACAATTGAGTTGTAAGGGATTATAGATTGTAATCACATTGTAATCACTAGATCATAATAATATTGGACTTTCTATTGGTGGATGTAGCCCAGGGATTGGGTGAACCACATTAAATCTTGGTGTCTTCTGTTCTCTTATGTGCAATCCATTATTTTCTGATATTGGTTATATTTGCATGTATCTATTATTTCCATCTAAGATTAATCCTAACAAGTGTTATTAGAGCTAGACAATCATCATTTTTTTTTAAGCCAAACCGTCATCATTTTTTTAAAAGTGATCCTTTGTAGGAAGATCTCATGGTTGAGTGGAAGTCTCATGATTGAGTGAGAGCAATGGTAGATGAGACTAAGCTAAGTGTTGAAAAGTTTAAAGGGTAGAACTTTTAGTTATGAAAGATCCAAATGGAGGACTATCTCTATCAAAAGGATTTATGGAAGTCATTGGAAGGAAAAACTAAGAATTAGGGATCTATGCAAAACAACGACTAGGATCTTTAAGATAGAAAGGCACTTGGAACTATCTGATTATGCCTAGCACCATCGATGGAATTCAATATAAAAAAAGTGAAGATGATGAAAGAGTTGATGGAAACCCTAGTAAAATTGTATGAAAAACCCTCTACTTCAAACAAGGTATTTCTCATGAAGCATTTATTTAATATAGAAATGGAAAAAGGTGGACCTATTGTAGATCATTTAAATGAGTTTAATACTATTACTAGTCAGTATCTCCTATGGGTATTAATTTTGATGAACAAATTAGGGATCTCTTGATTTTGTGTTCTTTGCCTAAAAGCTAGAATGGCTTGGTAATGGTTGTGAGTAATTTTCTTTCTAGATCTAATACCATAAAATATGATGATGTAATTGGTGTTATCTTGAGTGAGGAAACTTGTATGAAATCCTTAGGTGGATCTACATCAAGAAGTGCTTTGAAAACACAAAGAAGAGGTAGAACGATTGAGAGAGGAAATAATTATGGAAATCATGAGAAATCAAGAGGAAAGTCAAAGGGGAAGAGGTATCAATCTAGAGGACCAAGGGATTTTTGGTACTGTGCTAAAATAGGGCATAAGAAGAAAGATTGTTGGACTCAAAAGATAAATGAAGGAGATAAACCAAAAGGGAACAAGGAAGAAAATGTGGTGAGTAACAAATCTAAAGAGGATGTTTTGCTTCTATCTTTAGAAAGTGTTGATGATTCATGGGTTTTAGATTTTGGTGCTTCATTTCATGCTACACCTGATAGAGGTTATTTTATTGATAATGTCCAAGGGGATTTTGGGCTTATTTATTTGGAGGATAATGAAACTTGTCAGATTTTTGGAAAAGGAAAAGTTAAGATTAAGTTGCAGAATGGGAATCATTGGCTACTACATAAGGTAAGACATGTTCCAAAGCTGAGTAGGAATTTAATTTCATTAGGGAAACTCGGTGATGAGGGTTTTGTAGTTACTTTTAATGATAAAAATTGGAAGGTTTCAAAAGGTTCCCTTGTAGTAGAAAAAGGTGTGAAAATAGGCATCTTATATCTTTGTATAGTTCATATTGTTCCTTCTACTTTGCTTGTTTTAGAGAAAAATGAATGTTTAGGAATAGCTACTATAGTTGAGTAGGGATAAAAAATACCTATTGTAGATTCTGATACAATGCTATGACACAATAGACTTGGGCACATGAGTGAGAAAGGTATGAAAGTACTTCATTCAAAGAAAGTTTTACCAAGTTTGAAATTTGTTAATATGGATTTTTGTGAAAGTTGTGTGTATGGAAAACAAAAGAGAGTGAGTTTTTTGAAGAGTGGGAAGGAAAATAAAAGTGAGAAATTAGAGCTTGTTCATACAAATGTATAGGGACTAGCTCAGGTTTCTTACCTTAGTGGCTCTCATTATTATGTTACATTTATTGATGATGCAACTAGAAAAGTATCCAGGTTTATTTTCTTAGACATAAATCTAATGTGTTTCAACCTTTTAAGAAATAGAAATGCTTGGTTGAAAATGAGAGTGGAAAGAGATTAAAATGTCTCAAATCTGATAATGGTGGTGAGTATTGTAGTTATGAATTTGAATATTATTGCTATGCTAATGGTATTTGTAGATAAAAAAATATTCTAAGGACTCCATAGGAAAATGGAGTGACTGAATGCATGAACATGAATATAATGGAGCATGCAACAAGCATGAGGTTGCATGCTAGGTTTCTCTTAAAAATGTTGGTAGAGGCTATTAATACTACTATATATTTGATTAATAGAGGTCCCTCTACTCATTTGGGTTGTGGTATTTTAGAGGAAGTATGGATTGGTAAGAAGGTGAGTTATTTTTTTCTCAAAACCTTCAGTTGTGAAGTATTTGCTCATATACATTCTAAGAATAGAACCAAGTTGGAATCTAAGTCAAAGAAATGTGTATTTGTTGGATATGGCATTAATGAAATTGGTCATAGGCTTTGAAATTTTCAAAATGATAAAATTATAAGAACCAAGAATGTCATATTCAATGAGAAAGTGTTGTACAAAGATCTATTCCAACAATATGAGAAGAAAGAAGATGATTATTTAGTTCTTGATGATACTCCAAAAGTTGATGTTTGAACAATTCCTCATGGTTTGAAACAACTACAACAACAAATACTACATACCCCAATGAATGTTGGATTGCCAACAAGGCTCAGTAGACATCCAAAATGATTTTCTCCTTTCTTGTATTATATTTTGCTTACTGATATTTGTGAACCTGAATGTTATGATGAAGTTGTGCTAGTGGATACAAAGATTTAGTGGGAGTCTACAACGAAAGATGAAATGGACTCTTTGTTGAAAAATAAGACTTGGGATTTATGCATGTTGTCTGTAGGTAAAATTATTTACATAATAAGTGGGTTTATAGGTTGGAATAAGAGGATGGAGGTAAGAAAATATTTAAAGCTAGGTTAGTTGTAAAAGGATTTGCATAGAAAAAGGGAATTAATTTTGATGAGATAGTTTCTCCTATTGTTAAAATGACCTCTATTCACACTATTTTAAGTATTGTGGCTACTGAAGATTTGCATTTGGAGCAGCTTGATGTTAAAACAACCTTCCTTCATTGTGATTTGGATGAAGACATCATATGGCATAGCCACAGGGATTTTAGGTCAAAGGTAAGGATAACTTAGTGTGCAAAATGAAGAAAATTTTATGTCTTGAAGTAAGCACCTCAACAATGGTATCTGAAATTTGACATTTTTATGCATGAGCATGGATATAGTAGGTGTCATTTAGATCATTGTGTTTATTTTAAGAGGTTAGATGATGACAACTACACTATTTTATGTTTATATATTGATGATATTCTTGTAGCGAGGTCTAACATGGATCACATTAAGGGGTTAAAGGAAAAGTTAACACATGCATTTGCTATGAAGGATTTGGGGGTAGCAAAACAAATCCTTGGTATAAAGATTTGTATAGATAGGAAGAATAGGAAATTGATATTATCTCAGGCTAGTTATATTGAGATGGTGTTGCAATGTTTCTCTATGGAGAATGCTAAAGCTGTCAACACAGCTTTACATGGTCGTTTGAAGTTGACTAAGGAGATGTGTCCCACAACACAAGAAAAGGAGGATGAGATGTCCAAGGTACCTTATGCTTCATCTAAAGAAAGCTTGATGTATGCTATGGTATGTACTAGGCTAGATATTGCACATGCAGTGGGAGTCATTAGTATGTATACAAGTCATGCAAGAATTGATCATTGGAATGCAGTTAAATAGATTCTCAGATATTTGAGAGGAACATCTTGTAAGTGCATAAAAAAGCATAGATTTGTGTCACTATTTATGATACAAAAACGTGTTCTAGTCAAATCTCATTTCTCTATCAAAACTCAATTTTTTTCAAAAACTAAAAATACCCTTTTATAGATCTCAGATTCAATATCATCATTACATAAATTTTTGAGTTTTTTGATTAGTTATAATATGTTATAATCTAAAAATATTATAAGTCCTTATTTCAACATTTCAAAAGATACTTCCTTAAAAAAGGGGGAAAAAAAAGTAAATCATATCAAAAAAAATTTAAAATTATATTTATCTCTTGAGGAGAGAATCCTATTCACGAATATGTAATTTTATTTCAAGAAGGTATAGATTTCATAGGAAAGTTTTGAAGGGAGGAAAAAAATATTAGATTCTGATAAGGTCAAACTTGAGTACTTATAGCAAAGAAAATATGCATTAAAAATAATTATTTATTTTTTTGTTCACTAGATATACATGCCATCTATAAGATATTTTCAAATCAAAACAAAAAAAGATGATTTGCATATACTTGTTTGATTGGAACTACACCCTATATTTTTTACAGTTAAAAAAGGGACTTCAAAATAAAATAAAATGAATAAATTTTTACTCAAAAATATTATAAAAATTATAGGCATAAAATTCATCCAATTCTACACATTTCATCGATTTACATCATCTTCACATTTTAAAGACAAATACCATTTTTTTGTCATTAATGTTGAACTGTCACATTCTGATATCCCATTTCTTTATAATAGTTGACACAAGTTTGTGCTTTTACCCAAGTGTTTACTCTTTGGAGGCTCTACCACTAATTTATAGGGCTAGATGTTGACTCATATTGGGAGGGAGATATTGATACTAGGTAGAGTACTATAGGTTATGTATTTACTATTGGTGGGGGAGTGGTGAGCTAGGTTTCTAGGTTGTAGAAGGTTAATGCTTTATCCACTACAGAGGCAAAGTATGTTGCTACTATAGAGGTAGCCAAGGAGATGATATCTCTTTAGTTCTTCATGGAAGAGTTGGGAAATTCATAGAGGGATAATTATTTTCTCATAGATAGCTAGAGTGACATTCATCTTGCAAAGAATTTAGCTCTACATTCAAAGATAAAACATATATAGCTGGTAACATCTCATTCAATCACTTTTGGATGATGGACGGTTATAGATGGACAAGATGCATACACATAATAATTCAATAGATATGTTTACCAAGGTAGTAAAAAGGGAGAAGTTGAACTCCTCTTCAACTTTGGTTGGTCTTCTAGACTAAACAAAATAAATTAATACCAGAGTCTAGGGCAGTTTGATATATTCTAGAGGAAGCTATAGGTTTAGCAGTGCTATGATCAATCTCTAAGTGGGAGGTTATTGTCGTGGAGTCTGATCAGTCTCCAAGTGGGAGATTTTTGTGATGTAGAACCTAATAAGACTTAGAGGTTTATTCAGTGCAATTTTCTCCTCATTTTATTTCTACGAGGATTTGGGTGAAGTGCCCTCAAGACAGGGTCAAGGGGCAGCCCTACAAGGTCCTAGGGCAGTGCTCCAAGTTTGCTCCCTATTGCAGTATAGGGTGGGGTTGAGGGGCAACACTCCTACAAGGTTTTTTTGGGGGGAATGCCCCCAAAGTAAAAAATGACCTTATATTGTAAAAGGTGTCAGCTACTATTTTTATATTATTTTAGACCTAATTTTGTAAGTAGAAAAAAACTTGTATAAAAAGGCTTAGGGTTAGGGATTTTCATAATGTGTGATGCAAAAATTGGTTCCTATAATGGTATTGAGCTGTAAAGGATTACAAATTTTAATCACTAGATCATAATAATATTGGACTTGATTTTGGTGGGCATAGCCTAGGGATTAAGCAAACCACATTAAATCTTGTAGTCTTGTGTTCTCTTATGTGCGATCTATTATTTTCAAATATTAATTATAGTGTAAATGCACCAAGTTGTGGTGCCGAAAGGAGGTTATAAGTGGACACTTCCTTTCTAAAATTAGTAATTCCTAACTTTGACAAGAATTTGAAGATAGTTACGCTCAAAATTTTAAGATATGACAAAAACAAAAGTAGTAGCCCTTTGAATCTAGTTTCTAAACTACTAAAAAAAATTCAAAATAGTCAAGTTTTAGGTCCTCAAAAAAGGGGCCCATGGAAAGTGGTACTATTTATTCAAAAAACACATAGCATTATACAAAGTGTCGTCCCCCTAAAATTTTAACTTTTTTTTGGAAATTCTTTAATCTCTCTAGTCAAAAGTTACCTAACACTGTCAAGTTTATCCCAAATTTTTTGGGTAACTTTATAATGTGTATTTTTTAATGAATTTTTTAATTGGACACATCCCAAATACATGAAATATTTGTGTGCTCCCCCTAGAAATGATTGAAAACTAATCTAAAATCAAAACTTCTTTTTCTCAAAGTGTGTAGAATGGAGTCTAGTTTCTAAAAAACTAAGTTGTTGCAAAATGTGATGAACGAGCTAAAATCTATAGCCCAATTAGTACATGTTGTTTTTTGATAGAAAATGGACATACATTCAAAATAAATTATAGTTGAAAGGTTTGAAATAGTTCAAATAAAAAATAAATTATATGGTTATATAGCTAATATAGAGACCTACAATGTCATGTAACCTGATTTTATCAATGGTCAACTATGAGAAAACTTGAAGGAGAGCACATAAGAAAACTCAATCATTTTTTGTATGTTTGCAACAAAACACATCTCAGACTAGTTTAGAGACTCCAAACCTTTGAGTTGGATCCCCAAGGTAAAACCAAGCCTTAGACTTGGTAGAATACAAAGCTTTAAATAGTGCATGTGCACTATAGTGTATATGCACTATTTTAAGCTTTTTAAAATTTAGGTCTTAATAGTGCATATGCACTTTAGTGTGCACGCACTAGTAAGACCTAAATTTTAATAGAGAGGGAAGGAGAGAGGCAAAGAGGGTAGAGAATGAGAGAGAATAGAAGATGGGAAGAGAGTAGGAGGTGGGATAGGCAGAGAGGGAGGGCGAGAGAAATATATATATATATATATATATATATATATATATATAGAGAGAGAGAGAGATGGAGTAGGGGATGGGAGAGAGATAGAGAGAAGGGGGTTTTTGTGTGTGTGAGAGAGAGATAGAGTAGGGGATGGGGGAGAGAGAGATAGAGAGTAGGGGATGGGAGAGAAAGAGAGAGAGAGAGTAGGGGATGGGAGAGAAGAGAGAGAGGGAGTGAGAGAGAGAGAGTAGAGAGAGAGGGATGGGAGTATGTGTGAGAGAGATTAGGGGATGGGAGAGAGAGTAGGGGTGGTAGAGAGAGTAGGGATGGCAGAGAGAGTAAGAGGTGGCAGAGAGAGTAGGGGATGGGAGAGAGAGAGTAGGGGGTGGGAAAGAGATATATTAGGGGATGGGAGAGAGAGTGAGAGAGAGTAGGAAAAGGGAGAGTGAGTGAGAGAGTGTAGGGGATGGGAGAGACAAAGTAGGGGATGGGGGAGAGAGAGAGAGAGAGAGAGAGAGAGAGAGAGAGAGAGGGTAGTCAGAGAGGGAGTGGAAGAGGGAGAGAGAGAGTAGGGGATGGGATAGGAGAGAGAGTGAGAGATAGTGTAGAGAGAGAGAGAGAGTAGGGGACAGTAGGGAACCCTCAAAGCCCTCAAAAACCCTTAATTTTAGCATAATTGATGTATGACTTTTTGGTGGCTCAAGACCCAAAAAATATTTTAGGGTTGGTCATTAGCAATAGTTTTTCTTATTATTAGATTTTATGAAACCTTAAGGAAAATTTGGTAAAAGCCCTAGGAATCCACAAGGACGCCTAATTGGGGCTCCTCTAGTAGCCCTGTTTATGATGGAACTATTCAATCGAGTATCAACCCAACTTGACTATCACTTTGATCATGTGGAATAGGCTGTAAAACCTCTATAAAACTCCTCACAATCTTGTTAGAGATTTTTTTGGTGAAAAACCATAAATGACCCTTATAAGCCTATAGAGAGTTGGTTGCTAGAGAGCAAACTTGCAATGCTAAGGAGTTTGAATTCTTGACTTGGTGGGTAAGTTTGGGTAGGTCATGGGATCTTTGGGTGTGTAGGAATCCTAGAGACCATTAGAGGTGTAAGAAGATCACTTAGATCTAGTTGAGGATCAAGAGCATAGACTAGCTAATCTATCCCAAGCTTCCCCATCACATGCCCAACTTGAGTATCTTGGCTTCCCAAGTCTTGTAAATGCAAGGGCATTGATGAATAGGCATTTCTAATTGAAAGATATGCGGTGCTAGAATGAAGTTTGTGACAAAATTCTTTGCCCACTAATGAGCCAATTTGAGGCTTCACTTCACATTTCTCTATGGATAATTCTATAGCACTTGTTACTTCTCTATCTAAAATTTTTGTGTTTGCGTACATGTGCACTCTTTCCCAATACCTATAGGTTTTTTCTCTTCATCCTAAGTAATTGGGATACCCTAGATGGCACCAAGATAACCATTTTCTTCAAAAATGTCTTTTTCTCTCAGATTAAACTATCTATTAAGTAGGTTTTCTAAATCTTCCTCTTTATATTTAATAGATGTAGTTGCGATTCCTTTGTATATTAAGCTTTGCTCCATAGGAATAAGAAGGCATGGGGAATCAAGCCAACTGTTGGTCATTGTATTAAAAAGGTAGTCACTAGATTTCACTTCTAAGACTTGGAAAAGGTTCCAAACTATTAAAAAAATAACTAAAAACACCTAATTCTTGGCTATCTTGACTAAAAACTCAAAAAGACACAATTTTGCCTAATGAGAAAATTTTTCTCATATCTTGCACAAAGTGGCCTAGGCATACATATCTTCCTAATATCTCTCTCACCATGCATCATGGGATCAAATTATTTATTTTATTAGCTCTGGGTGGCCGAGTCAACCCTAGCCCCAAGCTCCTCCCATCCTGTTGAGTGCTAGAATGTTCTCGAGCACACCAAACCAAATTGTCCCTAAGAGTCATTTAATGCCATAGGGTAGTGATATTTGATGGGGCATATCTTGGATCTTGTGTGAGGTATGTATGTGATTCTAGGTGCTATAGGAACATTTTATGGAGACCTACAATAAAATGTCTCACTTTTTGGAGATCTTATTCCACTTTGATTTTGCAACACCATCTCGAGTGATGCTAAAACTTGTAGTGTCAGCCAATACAAAGTTCTCAACTATCAAATCTCCTTCACCATTCATCATGGGATCAAAATATCTATTCCATTAGCTCTAGGTGGTCAGGTAAACCCTAGCCCCAAGCTCCTCCCATCGTATTTAGTGCTTGAACATTCTTAGGCACACCGGACCAAATCGTCCATAAGAGTCACTAAATGCTATAGGGAAGAGATCTTTAATGAGACATATCTTGAAGCTCGTGTAAGATATGGATATGATTCTAGGTGCTTTAGGACTACATTGTAGAGACTTACAATAATGTCTCTCACTTTTTGGAGATCTTATTCCATTTTGATTATGCGACCCCATCTTGGGTGATGCTAAAACTTGTAGTGTTGGCCAGTACAAAGTTGGCAATTATAGAATCTCTCTCACCTTTCATCATGGGATCAAACTATCTATTCCATTAGCTCTAGGTGGTTATGTAAACACTAGCCCCAAGCTCCTCCCACCCTATTGAGTGCTCAAATATTCTCAGGCATGCCAAATTGAATTGTCCCTAAGAATCACTAAATGCCATAAGGAAACGATCTTTGATGAAGCATATCTCTAAGCTCACGTGAGGTATGGATGTAATTCTATGTGCTATAGGACCATGTTGTGGAGGCCTACAATAACGTCTCTCTCTCTTTTTGGAGATCTTATTCCATTTTGATTTTGTGACCCCATCTCAGGTGATGTTGAAACTTGTAGTGTTGGCCAATACAAAGTTGCCAACTATCAAATCTCTCTCAGCTTTCATCATGGGATTGAACTATCTATTTCATTAGCTCCAAATGGCTAGGTAAACCCTAGCCCCAAGCTCCTCTTATCCCATTGAGTGCTCAAACGTTATCAAGCATGCCAAATCAAATCATCCCTAAGAGTCACTACATGTCATAGGGTACAAATCTTTGATAGGTCATATCTTAGAGCTTGTGCAAGGTATGGATTCAATTCTAGGTGCTATAGGATCATTTTTTTAAGACCTACAATAACCTCTCTTTCTTTTTTGAGATCTCATTCCATTTTGATTTTGCAACCCCATCTCGGATGATGTTGAAACTTGTAGTGTTGGCAAGTACAAAGTTTCCATCTATCGAATCACCCTCACCCTTCATTCTGGAATCAATTTGACTATTCCATTAGCTCTAAATGGTTAGGTGAACCCTATCCCCAAGCTCCTCCCATCTTGTTGAGTGCTTGAACATTCTTGTGGCATGCCAAACCAAATCGTTCCTAAGAGTCACTAAATGCCATAGGGCAGTGATATTTGACGAGGCATATCTAAGAGATAATGTGAGGTATGGATGCAATTATAGGTGCTATAGGACTATGTTGTAGAGACCTACAATAACCTCTATCACTTTTTGTAGATCTTATTCCATTTTAATTTTGTGACCCCATCTCGAGTGATGCTAAAACTTGTAGTGTTGGCCAATATAAAGTTGCCAACTGTCAAATCTTTCTCACCATTCATCATGGGATCAAACTGTCTATTCCATTAAATTTGGGTGGATGTGTAAACCCTAGCCCCAAGATCCTCCTATCCCATTGAGTAGTGAAACATTCTTAGGCATGCCGAACCAAATTGTCCCTAAGAGTCACTAAATGCTAAAGGGCAACGATCTTTGATGGTGGCAACTAGATGTGTCATCTCATACAATGATGGAGACTCATGTTATAAGGTAAAGAGGTGATCATACACCTCATTTTGAACATGTTATTCTTTTATATTAATAAGGTAATACTTGTTTGTAAGGTCAAGGAACTTGACGTCGCCTATAAACCCAAGTTGCCTTAGTTCTAAATTTTTTTCTTTTTTTTAAAAATTTTTGTTAATAAGTTGATTCAATAGGTGTTTTGAAAGTCATTAAACCTTATATAGGTCCTATGTGTTACCAAAAATCACTTAGTTAAGTTCTAGGAAGAGTTAGTGCAAAAATTGCATTTTGCAATAAAAGTTGCTACCAACTTTTTGGCAATTTTAGCAATGTTTTGAAAAATGTTGAAATTAACCTTGTAACCAATCAAACCAAATAGTAATTAGTTAGAATGGATTTCAAATGATGAAAATACCCTCTATGAATTTAGAGGAGGCATAAGGTGTTGGTGATTATTAAGTTTTTTTATATGGCAAAGAATCACTGATGATGTTAAACTTGTATATAGGTTCATTAAGTTATTGTCAAATATCATTACTTCCTATTTAAACAACAAACTCACTCTTTGCAAAAATGAAACACCACTTTAGATACATGTTATCATTGAATGGTGTTGGTGGAAGATGTTAAGGATCTTCTTGGTTGTCTTAATAGCCATTTCATGGGTATGAAACATAATCACTTCCCTTTGTGAAGAGTTGTCTGAAAATCAACAAATTATATGTTGTTGCAAAAATAATATATTCATAGGATAGAAGATTGTTTTCATTCATAAGATGTTGAAGAATCTCTTGGAAGGATGGAATAAATGATAGACTGAAGTTTGTGAGATAGTTATTAGGTGTTCCTTGAAGTGTCTAAGGTGTTAGTTTGAACCAAGAAGTTGATTATGATCCATTTCTCAATTTTGCTCATTTTTCTCTTATTTCTTCCAAAGTCTTGAATAAGGGAAAGTGATCAAGCAATTTTGTGAAGTTGGGTAGAAGTTTGTTCAATGTTGTAGCCATGTTGGAAGGAATCTTTGAAGACACTTATGAAAGTGGGAAAGGTAGTTTACCTTAAAAGTGTTCTTGTTTGGAATCCACTAACTTTTGGTGTGAGCACTCTACATCATTTTGGATGCAAATTAAATTAAAATGAAATACATATTCAATGTACTTAAAACATAAACAAGAAAAACAAGATATATATTATGATAACCAATAATATCATACATGAACAAACATAAATATATTATGATAACCAATAATGTTATACATGAATGAACATATAATATATTATGATAACCAATAATTTCATACATGAACAAACATATAATATATTATGATAACCAAAATGTCATACATCAACAAACATATCATATATTAACCAATAATGTCATGCATCAAATACATGTCATACATCAAATATAAAATGTCATAGATACGTCAAATGTATATCAAATATGTCCACTAATGCCTACACATGTGTCTCTATCAACTATATCTTCTCCTTCCCATGAGGGGAAGGAAAAAAATCCCTAGAGGTTGATAATGGGGATGATTGGGTCTTCCTAACATGCTCGCTTGTCCTCTTGTTTAGGCTCTTCTCTAACTCAAGCTGATACAAACAAAGTAGATATGAATAAATAATTATTATACATTAAAATCAAATATATGTACACACAAAATTAATTATTTTCTTACCACCATCAAACAGTAACTTTATATGTCCACCTCAAAGGCTCGCAGATGATTGGGTGTAATAAGGCCCTACAACAATTCAATCAATATAATCACTTATAAATAAAATTTGAAATTTCAATAATAACTATTATAAGAAACAATTAAAACTAAGAAAATTCTTTCATACCTTGGTCAATGGCTTCGAACTAGCCATTGTTGCAGCAACTCCATGATCGATGGACTAGAGAAGATGAGGACTAGCAAAGATGAGCATGAGTCTCAGATGTCAATATCTGCATGTCATATAATACAATTTACATGTCACATGAAACATGAAATAAATATAATCAAATGAATTAAGTTAACATGAAACAAATTTACCTCTACAAAGCTCATATCATGCCTAGGTTTAGAGTCCCTTGTGAATGTCGATGGTCCAGTATAGAACTGGTGCACATGCATAAATTTTTTTGGTCAAAACCTCATATGATTAATTAATAAATATATGTATTAATTTAAATGATTAAATTGATACATACTTCTTGACTTGTTGATGGAACAAAAAATGCGACCAAGGAATCTATACTAGGGCCATCAACACTCTTACCCTGAATTTTGAACAATGTCAATACATGCTAATTAACTATTCATTCACTATATATACAAAATGTGATCAAATTAGTTTATTATAATTATAATTTACCTGTGTGTCAATGCCAAATGTGTCACTGAGAAACTCATTAGTGACTAGCCCATCATCCATATTGTCTCTAGCATGACTATCAAATGTGCACAAGGATTCACATGATTTGCACATGTGACCATGATGCACAAAAGGCTCCTCCTCAACTAATGGACTCACATAATGAATAAGGGTCTATGTCAAAGTATTGATAGTTCCTAGAGTGTTGGTCTCTACATGTTCCTTCACAACTAAAGGAATAATCACATGCTCATCCTATGACTTAACAATAGGCACCCTAACTATATTAGGGTCACAACGTGCCCCCATCCTCTCAAATGATGACTCCCCATGTCTACCTTGACATTCTAATATATCAAAATAATTGGGGATCCCTCCAAGGACAAATTCACAATACAATTTCTTTGAGAAATACATTGGAACCTCGTGATCATTGCAAGGAGGGGAATCAAATATCATCCACCATCTATCTCAAAATTTATTTCTAATATCATCATGTATGCACCAATGGATGGGGAACCTTTTAGTTGTATTTTTCACAATGTCTTGTTCTCCAAGCTTTTTAAACAATGCACAAAAGCTACCTTTTTCTATTTACCTGTTTTACATCTTTATATGATAATTTTTTTTCATAATATCTTCTTTGTTTATCCCTCTCAACACGCTAAATATCCAACTGACCACTAACAAAAGCTACATGGGTCATAATGGACTCAAGGGAGGATGCCAATTGTGCTCTCGTTAGATTAGTTTGTCCACAAGATTTCAACCTACCAATGAGTGCTTCTAATTCATTTTTCCCTCTTTCTATTACATTCACTATGTTTTCTTGGGTGTCAGGAGGAGGTCTTCCAATCAGTGGATATTGCATAATTTCTTGCTCTTGTTATGGAGAGTTTTGATTTGGATCTTGTGGAGGGTTTTCATTTCGATTTTATTGATCTGCCTAGGAATTTGGTGGTTCATTATTCAGATTTCCTAATAAGAAACCATTTGCAACCTAAATAAATAAATAAATTTAAAGCAAAACTAAAAAAACCTACAAGACAATCTAAAAACTTACAAAATAATGCAAAAACATTTTTAAAAAAATGCAAAAAAAGAGAGAGTAGAAAACATACTATGTGATCTTGATCTTGATCTTCGATGATGAGGAGGCATTTTGAGGAGGTGGGTGACAAAATTCTTCAATTTTTGAAATTTGTGTGCACACTTTTGAGGAGAAATAATGTAAAAACAAAAAACAATAAAATAGACTACGAGTTTGCAACCCACATATAAAAATTTATGGTTTCAAAAAGTGCATATGTGATATAGCATGCACGCACTTTTTGAAATTAAAAAAAAATTTGTGTGTCATGTTTTTGGCACCACAACTTGGTGCACTTGCCCTATATTTTCATGTAACTGTTAGTTCTATCTGAGGTTAATCCTAACACATCTCTCTCACTCTCTCATATCCTATCCCCTCTCCCTCTTCATATCCCCTACTCTCTCTCTCTCTACATGAAGTTCCCATTTTAAGGATCAAAGGTCAAGAGGGAGAGGGAGAGAATAGGGGACAGGGAGAGAGAGAGAGAGAGAGAGAGAGAGAGGATTGTACATGAAAAAAGAGAGTGAGAAATATGACAAGAATGGGTTAGGATGGAACAATGAGAGAGAGAGGGGATAGGATAAGAGAGAGTGAGAGAGAGGGGGGATATGATGGAGAGAGAGAGGGGGGGGGAATAAGGTCGAGAGAGAGAGAAAGGGGATAGGATAGAGAGAGTAAGAGAGACAAGGGAGGGTGTGTGGGTGTGTGTGTGTATGTGAGAGAGAGAGAGAGAGGGGGGGGGGATAGAATAGAGAGGGAGTGATGTAGAGAGAGAGTGACAGAGAGGGAGAGAGATGGGGGATAGGATAGAGAGTGAGAGAGAGAGAGAGAGAGAGAGAGAGAGGTTAGGAGTTGATGTGAGAATGAGAGAAGCTAAGAGTTAGTAAGAGAGAGATTAGGAGTTAGTAAGTGAATGAATTAATGATTTTGTGTGTTAGAAAGGGATGGAGGGAGTGAGAGAGATGATAGAAAGATAAAAACTATCATAATACTCTTACATACCTATTTTCTCCATGTTTGGAAAATAATGATTACTTATTTTAGACCATGATTGACTATAATGGATGGTGAAGAAAATATTCACTTCCTACTATTATCTTAGTTGCATAATATTGTACATCTCTTCAATATCTCTTCAACACATTTTGAATGGAGATAATTGGAGTCTAGATGTGAAGGTTATGGCTTTTGGAGTGGAGCTTATTTTTATTTCTTCAAAACCCAATTGGGTTTTGAATAAACTGATCAGGTTTTGAATAAATTTTTCATTCTAGAAACTCGATCGAGTTTTGTATTTTATGTATTTTTTCTAGGCTTAGTAACCAAGCCTAGCTACTAGGTATTATGCAAGCTGAGAGATGGGCATGGTGAGAGAGAGGGATGGAGCGGGCAGGAACTGCAATTTGAATCACGTTGTTTCGAATCTGGAGAAAGGCGGGAGATAGGAGAACACGTCTATAGGAGGGCATGCAGCAAGGCATGCAGCAAGCGCAGGGCAGGAAACGAAGGGGAAAGATGAGGATGCCTCAAAGGATGGGGACCCATGGGTTATGATGCCCCATCCAAGTGAGAAGATTCCCCCTCCCCCCCATGTGGGCAGTGGGTCGTCTGGGACATGGGGACGCTGGTCGAATCTATTCGGGATAAAACCATCAGGTAAATCGTCTTTCCCAAAAGTCATTGACAAATCTGATAAGGAGAAAGGTTTTTTTTCTCTGGAAATCCCTAGGGAAATTATTGACCACAATATCCTAAGCATGGCGAACACTCTGGTAGGAAAATTTGTAGGGCCAAGACCTAATATTGATGTAGTGAGGACATTTACCAGGAGAAAATGGGACCTTAAAGGGCATGTAGAAGTGACTGCTATGGCCAAAGGCTTCATGTCTTTCGAGTTCTCTTGCTCGAAAGATTTTTCTCGTATACTATGTGCTGGGAACTGGTCTTTGGGCAGATCCAACCAAATATTGCAAAAATGGACATCCAACTTGGATTTGAACAATGATTTCCAATCTCAGGTTCCAGTTTGGTTAGGACTTCCGGAACTTCCTTTGGAATATTGGCATGAGGATGTCTTTGATGGCATAGCCAGGACCTTTGGAGAGCTCCTCTCCATTGACCCTGTCACAGCAGCTAAGGAAAGATTGAACTACGCAAGAATCTGTGTAGGAGTCATCGAAGGCCAGGACATGCCTCAAGTTTTAGAACTACAATCTCGTCTGGGAAACAGATCTCAAAAGATTGACTATGAAAGTGTGCCTTTTGCTTGTTTCCATTGTAAGAAGGCTGGCCACAAGGCTAGATCATGCCCACTTTTCAAAGGGAAGAGTACGGTGGGAAAGGCTCGTCCACAAGGGGGGATAAAAGATTCTCTAGATCCCAAAAAAGAATGGAGGGAAAAAGCATCGCAAGTCAAGGAAAATGGAGAGGTAGAAGGAAAAAAAAATACTGCTCCTAATGCGCCCCAAGAGGAATCAGGGCCTCCTCGGGCGACTGGAAACGTAGGAGGGGGAGAAGAGAAAGGAGTGAAAGACGATTCAACACCTCTCCCCAATGTGAAGGAATCTAAGAAGAAACCTGAGGAGACAGGTGAAAATATGACTCTTCCCCCTCTGGATTCTCAGGAGGATGACTTGAAACTATCCTTTGTCCCGAACTCCATGGAAGAACTAAAGGAGGGGGAACCCATGTCCCAGGACCCTAACCCGGTGTGTTGTCCCCCCCCCTTCAATAGTAAACAGAATCATAGAGAGGTTGTCTGCATCGACAATGGAAGATTTGGTGAGAATTGATGCTTGGCTGGACAAAGGACTAGAGGGAGAAGAGAATCCCTAGACAGAAGTCAGGAGTAGAAAGAAGAAGAATAGCAGGGACCCTTCTCCGGTATCTCCCCCTTCTACTAGAAGCATGGCCAAGGCTGATCTCGGCCACAAATCCAACCTAGTGGGAAGGAAAAACAAGAATGAAATCAGGAAAGAGGAAGCCAGAAGAAACATTAAGGATGGTACGCAACGCACCATCCAGGAAGCATGTTCAGTAGTTAAATCATGAAGATCTTATCTTGGAATATTCGTGGACTCAATGGAATCCACAAGCAAGAAGTTATTAGAAATATGATAAGGGACCAAAGGCCTGATGTGTTTCTAATCCAGGAAACTAAAATGAAGAAGGAAAGGATGGAAAATATTAAGTTCAACAATAGCATGAAGGGCATAGCCTCTAACTCTGAAGGAGTGTTTGGAGGACTGCTGTTACTTTTCAATGATAAGTATTTCAATATAGTAGCTGAGTATGATGAAGATAACATTCTTTTCTGTAGAGTTCAACATTTGCACACCAATGATTCCTAGTTTTTAGTGAATATTTACGCCCCCAATAATAAGAGAGATAGAAAAAACTTCTGGACCAAAGTTGGTAATATGGTGCAAGATTGTGACATTAAGAAAGGTATAATCATGGGAGACTTTAACATACCGCTAGAAGATAAAGAGAAAAAGGGAGGTATGCCCCCGGATTGGGAAAGTAAACAGGATCTTTCTAACTTCATAAATAATCTGGCCCTTATGGACGTAGAGCTTAAGGGCGGATCCTTTACCTGGTCAAACAAGAGAAAAGGCCATGATTGCATTCAGGTTAGGCTGGATAGAGCTCTTATATCTTTGGACTGGCTTCAATCCTTCAGCTGCAGACTATCTCTGCTTCCCAGAATTGGTTCGGACCACTCTTCCATTTCTCTTTTAGTTTCCCCTCTGGTACACAGGAAATACCATCCTTTCAGGTTTGAGAAAATGTGGACCTCTCACCCTGACCTCCTGGATAATATCAAGAAATGGTGGGGGATAGAGGTGGAGGGCTCAGCCATGTTCAGAGTCACCAGAAAACTTAGCAATGTGAAGAGGATGATTAAAATTTGGAACAAGTCTGATTTTGGTCATATCTTCCATGAAAAGAAAGAGTTATTTGATAATCTAACTATTATCCAAGACTGCATTCAGAAGGAAGGTTACACTGAGACCAACAGGGTTTCGGAGCTCAAGACCCTGTCTGAAATTCATAACATTATTAATAAGGAAGAAAAATTTTGGAGGCAAAGATCAAGGATCACCTGGCTAAAGGAAGGAGATCAGAACACTAAGTTTTTTCACCTAACCACCCTCAAGCACCGTGCTAGTAACAGGATCTATGGTATCAAAAAGGGGCAAGAGCTGTTAACTAAAGAATCTGCCATCTCGGAAGAAGCTGTTTCCTTTTTCTCTAGCCTCCTCTCTGAGGACCCAATGCTTTCCAATTTGGACTAGGAGGATTTGTTACACTGTATCCCTCAGCTCATTCAACCTATCCATAATAAATAGCTCTGTGCTATTCCTAATGCTTCGGAAGTTAGAGAAGCTCTCTTTTCTCTTCCTGCTGACAAGGCTCTAGGCCCGGACGGTTTTCCCACTTTTTTCTTTCAAAGTTTCTGGCCGGTGATCATGGGAGAGGTTGTTCAGGCTGTCCAGGAATTCTTTGGAGCCAAATCTATTCTCAAGGAGCTAAACTCGACTTTTGTGGTTCTCATTCCTAAATCCCCTGGGGCGGACTCGTTGGACAACTTTAGACCTATTAGTCTGTGCAACTCACTCTACAAGATCATCTCTAAAGTTCTCACTTTAAGAATGATCAAGATCTTGCCCATGATAATCTCGCAGCATCAATCGAGTTTTGTTCCAGGGAGACAAATTTTGGATTCTGTCCAGATGGTGCACGAAGTCATCCACTCTCTTGAGGCATCCAAACGGGAAGGTATGTTTCTCAAACTGGATCTTTCTAAAGCTTATGACAGGGTGGACTGGTCTCTCCTTGGGAAGGTCCTCTTGACTTTTGGCTTTGACAGTAAAGTTTGCAAAATTATCTCTCAATTGGTGTCCACCTCCTCCTTGGCTGTTCTGGTTAATGGAGTCCCATCTAATTTTTTCAAACCTTCCAGAGGCCTCAAACAAGGAGACCCCCTTTCGCCCATTTTGTTCATCATTTTAGCTGAATGCTTAGGAAGGATTATAGACTATAAAAAGCGTGAGGCTTGTATCAAAGGGATCCTTCCCTCCTCTAATTGCGTTCCCTTCACTCATCAGCAATTTGTTGACGATACTCTCTTGGGGGGGGAAGCTTCTGTCAAAGAGGCCAGAGCCCTGAAGAAGATTCTTGATACTTACTCTAGTGGGACAGGTCAGCTGATTAATTGGAACAAAAGCTCGCTCTTTTTCATCAACACCTCTGAGTTTAGACAAAGAAAAATCGCCAGGATTCTGGGTTGTGGGGTAGGCTCTTTCCCCTCTACCTATCTTGGTCTCCCTTTGGGATCCTCACCCCTGGAGTCTTTTTGGAATGGTATTTTGGACAGATTCAACAGGAAGATGGCTGGTTGGAAAGGGGTCTCTCTTAGTCAAGTGGGGAAATGCCTCTTAGTCAAATCTTCTCTTCAAAATCTGCCAATCTACGCCCTGAGCCTCTTTGGAATTCCGGGGAAAATAGCTGAAAGAATGGAGAAAATCCAGAGAGACTTCCTTTGGAATGGTAATGAAGGGAAGAAAAGATACCCTCTTGTTGCTTGGGAGAAGGTTTGCCTCCCTAAGAGGTACAGAGGTCTGGGCATTAGAAAGATCACCCACCTCAATAAGGCTCTCCTAGCTAAACAAATATGGTGGATCTTCAGTAGCACCGGGGAATGGAGGGACACCCTAGTAAACAAGTACCTTAGAAGACCCACTCTTCTTTTCACCCTTTTTAATGAAGATATCCCAAAAGGATCAAACATTTGGAATGGGATCATGAAAGCCAGGGACCTGGCTAAGGCCAAGATATCATGGAAATTGGGAAATGGGAAGGACATCCAGTTCTGGTCGGATAGATGGCTTTCCCAAGATCCACTTACCAATAACCCTATTTTTGAGAGATGGATGCAAGCTTGTACTGATCAAATTGGGTCCAAAGTTTGTGATTATTGGAATGGCCAGGAATGGAGTGACCTATCCCTCATCTCTGAGGACTTGACTCCTATAATGCTTATGCTCAATTCCATGATTCCTATCAATTTGGGGGATGAGCTGGTCTGGAGGGATAATCCCAATGGAAGATACTCTGTTGCCTCAGGCTATAATTCCCTTTGGAGCTTAAAAGAGAAGGCCCCTTGGGCAGAGGCTTGGATTCCAGGTCTCACTCCAAAGATCAACATTTTTTACTGGCTGGCTCTTCAGAACAAAATCCTTACTCATGACAATCTCATGAAGCGAGGACATGTTATGCCCAGTAGATGTCCCTTGTGTAAGAATCAGGCTGAGACTGAAAATCACATTTTCATCTTATGTGACTATGCCAGGGAGGTGTGGAATGTCATCACACATGATAATGAAACCCTCTGGTGCAAACCGAATAATCTCATGGATTTTTTCCATCAGTGGAAAGGTCTTTGTAAGATTGCTGGTCGGCAGGATCACTCGGACTGGATTTTACCCCATTTTTGCTGGGGAATTTGGAAGGAAAGGAATAATAGAATATTTAGAGACAGAGAGGAGCCGGCTATAATCCTTAACAGGAAGGTCTTGAAGAATATAAAGGAAAATCTCCAAGTGCAGAAGGAGGAAGAAGAAGAAGAAGGGGACAGAAAGATAGCTAAAGAAAAAGACAGGAACCTCAAAAGGCAAGATGCTAGCTGGCTTCTCCCCCCAGATGGTTGGTCAAAAGCCAACTTTGATGGGGCTTCTAAGGGTAACCCAGGCCCTTCAGGTTGCGGTGGAATCATAAGAAATAGCTATGGGGAGGGAATAGCTGCCTTTGCTTCCCCGCTAGGAATCCAGACTATTCATCTGGCTGAAGCAAGAGCTGTGAGTAAGGTGGTCAAGTTGGCTTTTGAAGCCGGGATTACTAAACTCTGGCTTGAGGGGGACTCCAAAAACATTATTAATACCATTAATGGTATTTCCCCTCCCTCGTGGACGATTGCGAACATAATTGCTGAGACTTGCGCCACTCTCACAAAGTTCGATAAGGTCCACGTCACTCATGTTTACAGAGAGGCAAACCCAGTCACTGATTGGTTTGCTAATAAAGGGGTTAACGCCACCAATAATCTGACCTGGCATGCCGAAAAAGATTTTCCGATGGAGGCAAAGTTGCTTATCGACCAAGATAAAATCTTGGGAAGGATAGCTCAAATCCAATGCAATTATGGATAATAAAGATTGCTTAATAAATGGTAAGTGCCATTATTGGCATCGTGATTTTCACCAGCAAAAGGGGTTTCCTCTGACATTTCGACACATTCGAAAGGACAATACCATTATTTTCAGAAAGGGGTATATTCACGGGTATCATAAAAGAAACATCACCATTTTTTCGAATGGAAATAACTTGCACAGTTCAGAGTTCATGAGAATTGTGGAAGTTGATCAGGTAAACATGACGGGTGAGAGGAGCAGAAAGGAGCCGGTGGGGGAAGTTCAGAAGTGGAAGAACAAGGCCAAAGTTTGGAGAGAGCTGGAAAAGGGTGGGGTTACTAATTTCTTCGAGAAACTTCATGGCTCGGATCCTGAGATCACTAACAGCATGGTGAATTCGTGGAATAATGGTAAGGTTAAGGTGAATGGGGTCTACTTTCAAATTACTGAGGATGTGGTTGCTGAAGTCACGGGGATTTTGATGGAGGGGCATAAATTCTTAAGAGACAAGAAGATGTCTTCTAATGCAATCAAGGATTTTGTGAAAAACACTGAAGAGCTGAACAAGCTGGGCAAGAAAGAGACATTTTTTGTAACGGATACTATAAAGAAGCTCTGGAGGTATGTTCTCTACGCTGTCATTGAATATATAACCCTAGACCCCAGGTTTGATAGGGTTAGGACTCACCATTTTGTGATTCTGAATCATTTTCTCCATGGTAGTAAGATCTCCTTCCCGTATTATCTTTTTAACTCGATGAACAAGGCCATTTCTAGTTTTAAAAAGAAAGCTACCGTCAACCCGGCACTGCATGAGGGTCTTCTGCTTCTGATTCATGAGCATTTCCACGCTCAAACCATTAGCAAAAACCCTATCCAGGGGGCAGATGTTGACAAGAGAAACTCCAATTTTTCCTCAGATTCCGACGATGTCGAGAGCATCAGCTCTGATGAGGTTTCTGAGCATTCAGGTAAGAAGACTAAAAGCCATAAGAAGGATTACCCGTCTATCAAATTACCCAGCAGAAAGAGCCCTAGAGGTCGTACCCCAGCTAAAACTGGCTCTGCTGAGGTGGAGGAGGAAATGGATACTGATGATTCTAACAAGGTTTCGAAGGAGGAGCTAGATGAGGAGAAACTGAGAAAAAGACAGAAGAGGGAGGGAGAGAGCATGGAGTGCTCCAATAGTCAGGGAAAGGATTCTCTGCCCATTCCCCTCTCCCCTATACATCCTCAACCTCCTTTGGAGGAAAATGACAACTCTGGACAGATTGAGGGGGAAGTGCAAGTTAATAACAGAAGGAAGGCTTGGAAGAACTTCAATGTGAGAACGGCCACTATGGGAATCTACAGAGAGGCGATGAACCCCCAACTCCTGGTGGATGACCTCGAGAAGCCTAGACTCAATGAGCTAATTGACCCGGCTATGGTGGCTATTTCTGATAATGCAAGAGAAACGGGCATGAATCTATTGAACAATGCCCGCAATAGCATGATCGACAACTTCAGATCAATTAAATGGCTTTTCCATGAGCTTGAGGATGTCAGAGATAGGGTTTCCCAAATGGAAAAAATTATGAGCAAGACAGGTGCAGAAAGCCAAGGTGATCAGAATAGCTGGGAGACTCTGATGGAGAGGAGAGTAAAAAATATTGAGAACTACAATCACAACCTGGCAAGTCAAATGATCTCCCTCCTCGCTTCGATCAACGACAACATCCTCTCTCTCTTGGAAAATCTCAAAGACAGGAACCAGATGGAGGAAGATGATAAACAGAATAGAGACACAGATAGGCCGGATGTGGATAAAGCCAAGGACAGCACTATGGAGTAGGATTTGACGAATGCCCAGGATCATAAGGAAGAAGAGCAACAAGAGTGCGTCGAAGCTGCCCAGACCATGCTTGAGATGGAGAAGTAGTCTGCTAGGTTGGGTCTCTGTCCTTTGGTTTTTGTTTCTCCTGGCTTTGGCTTTTTGTCTGGTCTCTATTTTTCTGGTTGGTTCTCTGGCCTTTTTAGTGGGCAGTTGTTTCGGGCTGGGCCTTTGGGCTTATTTTCAGCCATAAGGCTTATGTTTTGGCTGGGCATTTTTTCGCTTATTTTCAGCCTTTCTTGTTGTTAAACTTATGGGTTTCAGGACCCCTTAAAACCTGTTTACCTTATCAAAAACCAAGCCTAGCTACTTTTTAAAATTTCATACAACCTAATTAGGTTATTGAAAATTTCACCTTTTTGTGGGGGGGTGCCCAGTTTTTAGTACACCATCTTGGTGCACTTACCCACATCTCTTAGGGTTCTATGACATTGAATCAAATTTAAGTTTAATAAATACTAAACCCAATATATAACACAACCACATTAAAGAATAACTATAAGTACAAATTCATTTAAATAATATATAATTATCTCGAATGCCACTTGATAATAATCATAATGCACAATCATCCATTGTACATGTCATAGGGTATGAAAGGCTGAAAGGATATACATCAATAATAATATAAAACATCTCATAAGATCTCTGATAAATAGATATAGTACAAAATAATATAATCATCTAATAGAAGTACAAGATTAGAAAGAAGGGTACAATTGCACAAACACATCCAACAATGATGTCCAATGGTTGGATCTCAATTGTATAAGAAAATTGCACTACCACCCAACATCCTGGAACCTAGATGGCCCACTCCCACGATCCCAAGGAGATAAACTCAAGTCTCATACAAATAACAAACACAAAAGTCAAATTCAACATCAAGGTCAAGGAAACACCTAAAAGAAAACTATCTCAAAGGGTACTAAGACACAAGTATCAACTAATCCCAGAGGTAACAAAGACATGTAGGAAATCTACTATGAAAGTGAGCAAGTATCATCACATGAGCCAACTCTAAGGTTACCTAGTAGTCTTTTAATACTCTAGCCCCCTAGTGTCTCTATGTGGTGTTAGTATCCTTTCATATAAACAAGGCATACTAACAAGTTAGCTCTAAGGTTACCTTGGTAGTCTTTTAATACTCCAACCCCGAAGTGACTTTTTGTGGTACCAATATCTTATTAATTTATTTTAAACCAATTTAATGAAATGTTATCACTCATTGGAATAATCTACAATTGGTTACCTATTAGCCTCTTTAGGGCCTTAGCCTCCATTGCAAGCCACTTTCCAACATGACATGTAGAAAACCTACCTTAAGATAGCAAAAGAAAAAGATCACAAATCATCATAAGCCACACGTCAGTTCTTAAGCAAGCAACTAGAACATACTAAAAACACCATAGATTCCACCAATACGATCATCCTAACAAGAATGATCCAAAATCAAGTACACATAAACCAAATCCATGTCTTAACATGACATCACCAAGAACCAATCACCTAATCAGCTTAGTTCTATACAAGCAATTGGGAAGCAATCCAAAGATAATTGATCAAAGACTCAAAGGTTATATTAGGAAAGTCACACCATTTAGTTCAGTTCTACATAAGAGAAATTGAAAGCAATAACAAAACATCTGATCAACTTAGCATAGAACACACATGACACATCACCATGGTTTGGTATAAAAGATCCTAATTCAAAACATCATCATGCTATCATAGAACAAAATTCCCAAGCCTCTAGTAAACATCCTAACTAGCCAAAGCTAAGTCAAAATGCGAAACCCAACACTAGTAAATCACACATTGTATACAGAGTAAATACAAAAGTCATTATCAAATTTCATTAGGTTTGAAAATATAAACATTCAATTTTCACTTATATGTTTTCAAGTTTTCATTCCCATTTCCAAGTGTCATAAATACTAAGTTAAACCCGAAACCAAACATGAGATACATCATACATTTCATCAGAAGTTTAACAACTATTTTCTTAGATCATCTAGTTTTCAAAAGACAAAAGTTCGATATACAATCAAGGTTTCAGTTTTCATTTTTGTTATCAAAACATAAAATTCAATAAATGACTAGTTAACAATTTTTATCTTTTCAAAGTATGATAACAACTAAGGTTTTCAAAAAAAAAAGACTCAATAATAGCCAAGGTTTTAGTTTTTGTTTCCAAGTATAATAGTTGATAATGTTTTTGATTTCAATCAGGGTTCCATGTTTCCATTTTAAGTCATAGACTTACCAAAGTTTTCAAATCTACAATTGAAATAAAATTTCCCTAGTAATGAAAATTGTCTCATTTTACTAAAACATATCACCAAATCCAAACTTATTAAAAAGCCCATCAATTTTCCAAATTTACAACTATCAAATCTTACCTCATTAAAATATTATTAATAAAAAAAATTAATAATATGTTTAATGAAGAAAACTAGTATTAAACAAGTCATGAAATTAAATATTATCATCATCATTTAATAATAATTATTAATTACTAATTAAAATATTTATTATTTTATTAATAAAATAACATATTTATGTTATAATATTTATAATAATAAATTATAAAACTACATAATATAGTAATTATATATTGTAATAATAATATCATTTATTATTTTAATTAAATAAAATAAATTATAAAATATTTAATTATTTAATATTTAATAATTTTACATATATTAAAAAACTTTTTAAAACTATCCAAATAATGTGATTTCATCACATCCCCCAAAAATGAGGTACAACCAAGGTCGTACTGCCTAAGGGCAGCGTACACTACCTTGGCAATAGTGGACTATCCTTGGACAACATCATGTTGTCTTCGCAGTGCATCTGTCCTTTGGACAGTACCTACCAATGGTAGCTAGGGGTGGGGGATGGGATCCCCACCCCCCTCCAAAAATTATACATATTTTAAATTTTGTTTAATAAAAAAAAAACACCCCCAATGCAATATATATATAACTATGAACAATATTATGATAGGGAAACCTTTATAAAAAAAAAGAATTTATAATGTAGAATTCAATTTTTAATCCTAAAACCCCATCTGATAAAATACCCATTTGTAAAATTTATAGAACGAGGGTTTCAAAAATTACATTCCTCAAACACAGATGACTTTGATATGAAGAGAAATTAAAATTTACAATAGGGTTTCATCAATGATATCAAACAATTCTACAAATTTCTGAGAACAGATTTATCTAGACATGAAGCAGATAGAACATTGGAAAATGGAAATCTTTTGCAGAAATCAGTCACAAGATTCTACCTAAATCTGATGCAAACACACAAACGCACAAAGCAGCAAGAAAATTCCTTCTAGAATGCTTCCTTCTCTAAAAATCACTTCTCCAAATCCCAATAATTGCAAAATGAGCTCTTGATCTCTAATAAAGAGTTCTCCCGTAAATTTGGGGCTCTGATTGTGCAATCATGCAAGGGAACTCATTGATCATTATCTTTTATTATTTTATTACCCTTTTACATTTTCATACACAAACTTTTAGATATTTAATTACAAAATATCTTTATTTAAATAATTAGTTTTCTCTCTTTAATTAAATAAATATAATTATGCCACAAATAGAACTATAATTTTATCTCTAAATTTAATTCATTTATTAAATTAATATCTCAATTAATTAAATATAATTAACTATTGAATTTTCTTTATAAAATTTCTATTAAATTAAATCATTAAATTATCTTTTAATTTGATTTAATTATAATAGAAAATCACAATAGATCCTAAAAACCAAATACAACAACTCAACTAAAGATAAAGAACAGAACACAGAATCAAATACTAGGGTCAAAATCATGAATTCTCGTCACTTGAAAATTTTAGAAATGTGAAACTAAATCAGATACTTGTCCTATTTTCCAAGACAATTGGCTTAGTTTAGGATTTGGACTCAAGAGTTATCTCCCCACTTATACCATTGAAATACTGTGATAGGGTACGCTCATCCTGGCAATTTAGGAAAGTTGATACCTAGTACCTATAATCTGTATAAATTCCACGCATGTATAAACACATATATTCTAATCTAAATAGGCAATGATAGGAAGTGGTACATCGTGTAGATCCTAACTAGGAAGTGACTACAACTCCCTTCCTCAAACACATCAAAAATCTCATACATAAAGTAAAACAAATAGGTACACCATACACATGCAAGTATGGGGTAAGTAACCATAGAAACTGCATATAATTTATCCCTTTATCTAACTATCATGAGATAACTAAAATCACTAACTAAACATACATATATCATCATTTAAAGGATAAAAATATACACATGAAATAACTAAACAACTCATCACATATATCAACTGAGTATAAAATAACATTTAATCAAATCTTGTAACCAAGCATTGATAATCATAAAACATAATTAGAAAACTAAACTAAAGGAATCTAGCATAATTACAACATAAAAAGTCAAGTAGGGGTAGGCATTACATAGAAGAGAGTAAAATTATTATAGTGTGGGATATGGAAAGATTATTGGAGTTTGATATTTAGTGCATGGTCAATTGTATGGAGAGTTGGTTGTGAATGCTACTCTTCTAAGGGTGTAGGGCATGTTCTTATCAGTGTAGTGTTAGCAAATAGATTATTCTATCTTATAATAACCCTCAAAGTGCCCAAATGTGTGAAGAACAATTGAATACAAGCATTGGGAAAATTTTATTTGATAACTAAGTTCCCTCTAAATTATAGGTGCAACTCCCTTGCAAATGATTTTCAAAGAAATTGTTTTTTTCTAATTAAAACCTATGAAATCAAGACCCCACTATTGAAATGGACTATCAATTACTATTGGTTTGAGAGGTAATGTCACTAATTGAGATTTTCCTATGAACATTTTGCACTTCTCATATTCAAATACCAAATGGTAGGCATCTTTGAACATTCTAGGCCAATAGTAACATTGCCTAAGTATCTTGAAAGCAGTGACTGAAGAGGAGAAGTGTCCACCACAGGCTTCATCATGGAATGCCTTCAACAAACTCTCTTATTGTTTCTTATCTACACATCTAAGGAAGATTCCATCTATGGACTTCTTGTATAATTTGTCCTACTAGATAATGTATTTGGCTACCTTCAGGTTTAGATATCTCCTTTGTTTCATTGTTAGCCCTTCAAGAAATTCTCCATAAGTTAAGAAGTATGCAATATTTTCAAACAGTGGATCCAAAAAACTCATTGTCTAGACTAACTGATTTGCTTCAAGTTGTTTATCCACTTGATTTTCTACCAAATCTCTAAACAATGTATCCCCCTAACCAACTTTATGGATTCGATCTCTATGTTGTATTCCTAAGTTTTTTCTATGCATTTCCCTCTATTGCTATATCCTATATCTTGATGGGTCAATATGATTTTCATTGCTATATAAGGAACATACACTATAGAATGGGAATGCAAGACATAAAATCTAAAATTCTTTAGGGCCTTTACCACATTGAAGACATGCTTTTCTACTTGGGAATACCTCAACTCATGATCTTTTAGGGGTATACTCATGAATGTGATAGGAGCTTGGAGCCCCTCTCTATTTTCCTACATAATAATGGCTAACAAGGTATGTTCAAAATTATAATAGTAGATCATGAAGTTCTTATAATCTGGGTGGCACAAAATAGGAGAAATAGCTATAGCTTCTTTAATATTTTGAAAGCTTGTGTTCTGAGATCAATCCATTTGAAAATTACACTTCCTTTCATCATACCCATGATACATTTGGTGATCTCAGAAAAGTCTAGAACAAACTTCATGAAGCACTTGACCAAAGAGAGATTTGACCCCAGTGTTATTAGATGGCAAGCTCAGTGTTTGAATAGCTTCAAACCATTCTAGATCAATCCTTATACCTTCTTGGGACACTATGTGACCTAGTAGCTTCCCTTTGATCACACAAAAAGCTATTTTTTTTGGATTTAAGGAAATACCATGCTCTCAGCATTGTTGTAGTACTTTCCTCAAATCTCTTATATGATCCTTTCTCTCCTCTTTGAAAACACTATCAAGTCATCTAAATATATGAAAAAAATCTTATTTTTCATATTTGCAAACAAGAGTTCCATACCTCATTGGAAAGTGGCAGTAGCATTGATGAGGCTGAAGGGCATTCTATGATATGTGAAAGTCCCCCATGGGGTGGTGAAAGTAGTTTTATGTTGATATTTCTTTTCCACTTTGAACTAATTGTAGCCTAAGAAGCCATCAACAATAGACATCATTTATGCACTTTCCACCATCTATAACAAGTGATCCATATTAGAGAGTGAGTAATTATCTTTTAGTGATGCCTAATTCAACTTCTAAAAATCTATGCATATCCTTATCTCTCCATTTTTCTTCCTAACTGGCATATTAGCTATCTGAGTGGAATGATTTATTGGGTATATGATCCTTGCATTCAGCATTTTATCCACTTCTCTAAATATGGCATCAACAACCTTTAGATTGGAGCTTCTTTGGTTGTGTTGAAAAGGAGAAGCATCTAATTTTTTAAAGAATTTTGTGCTTGAAGTTTCAATTCATGAAAATTTTAAAATCTTCATAACTCCATGTGAGCACATCTTGGTATTCAAGAAAAAATTTCTCAACTTCTTCCCTTTCTTTTGATGTGTGGATTTTTCTAACATTAATAATTTTAGGGCTTTTTTCACATCCAATGTTCACTCCTTCATATTCACTAGTGGTACTTCCTTTCTTTGCTCTTTTCTTCTTGACATAAGTATCATGGAGATTGATTTTTTTTTCCAATGATACAAAATAGGGGGGAATAATATTACCTTGTAACTAGATGATGCCAAATTCCTCTTTCTTCCATTTTCTGGGGTGACCTTCTTGATAACGACTTGAATCATTTTCATTAAAATCTAAGCATTCTCTAGAAATAGTTGCAAGTCCTTATCATATTTGAATACCTATCATTCTTCTGCATTATCAGGCATAGATGGTCTATATATGAATTCGATATGATACCTTTTTTCTTTAAATTTTGGGTAGGGCATTAGTAGTGATGCAGATACTACTAATGAGTTTGCCTTTGAATTCAACTCTCTTAGCACAAACTCTATTGAGAAGGCATCCAATCCTTCAATCTCATCCCATATTCTATTGCAGTATTTTTTCATTTTATGATTTTTTATGAAATACTAACCTTTTACCTAGTAGATAATCAATTCAACATCCCCTCAAGCTTTCAGGATTTTACTCCTTTTTTCTTTCATGGAAATTATTCTAATGAGAAAGGCCTCATACTTGGTTGTATTATTCATGTTCCCAAATTCTAACTTGAAATACATAGGCTATGACTTGCCATCCGAAGGTACCAATACAATTCTCATGCCTAAGCTAGAGGAATAACAATTTCTGACAAATTCCAATGTCCAGATCTATGATGTTTCTTCCTTAGTGGAGTTTTGAATTCGTGCTTCTTCACCTTGATGTTCATCAATATTATCATTAGTGAATAGCATATAATTTCTGAATTCTAATTCTTGATATATGATCTGAGCTTTGGGATCATCTGATTCAAAATGGTGAATTTAGTCTTCTCTTCAGGTTCTAGCTTAACTTTCTTGCTACCCACCAAAATTATGGCCTGAGACTAGTCTAATTTTATTTATCCACCTAAATATCTACAAAAAGTTCTACTTAGCAATAACTCATAGCTAGCAAGAATATCAGCAACCAAGATAATCAACAACAGTTTCTTCTCCGGATGAACAATCAGAGTTGCCTGAGCATCTTTAATTTTTCCAAGAAATGGAACTTGCTTTGCATCCATAGAGCAGCATCTATCATCAACCTTGGTGAGAGTGAGTCCGAAGGCTTTAACTACTGGGTAGGCCATAACATTGTCAGAAGGTCCTGACTCTATAATATAGTTGTTCAACTTGTAGCCATTTATATAAAGGGATACATAGAAAGGCTCAAGATTTTGGCTATGAATGGTGGCTAGAACCATAGGTTCCCTTGTTCAAAATGATTGGATGCCAAGGATTTATCTTTTAAAATTGAGGCAGAAATATGATTCAAATTTATCTATAGGAGAAATTTGAATTTTGAAATCTTTGTAAAATTGAAGGGATCTTGTTCCTTACTCAATGGAAGAATATTCATTCTTTGACTAGCATCATCATTACCTAAAGTAGATAGATCATGAGTCCTTGAAGGACAATTAGGAACCATAGTTTTTCCTTTTTGACTTCTAGTGAGCATGGCATATGCAGTACCATCTATAGTAGCATAGCATTTTTTGGCCTCATACTCTAAAAATAAATTTATAGAGTTTCGAAACAAGCATGAATCCAGTTTATCCCCTGACATTGAGGTACTTAGTTCCTTATTTTTCAACAACTGTATCATGTAGACTGCTTCTAGGCAACTTTCTCCATCATGGTCCATTATCAGATGAAATATATACATGTCTCCATTTTTAGTGGGTGCTTCTATGGCCAATTTTTATTGTGGACCACTCAATTGTAGTGTTCTACCTTCATTCTTTCTTCCATCATTATTCCTTCCAGTCTAGTCTTGGAAATTTTGTTGATAAGGATTACTGAATTTGGGAAGTTGTCTCTTCATGGAAATAAGCTCACTTGACAAATTTTGAATCATTTCCTCTAAAGAGGTAGTACCACTGGTATTGGTCTTAGTTTGTATCTCATATTTCCATCTTCTTGCCAAGATCATATCATCTTCTTATTCCAAAATTGTTCTCTGCGCTACTTCCAAATCAGCAAGACAAGTCCTTCTTAAAAGTTGATATCAGGTGGCATGACACTTATGAAGAATATTTTCAAGATTCTTGTAGTAGGTCTATCCACCATTGGAATCCTCTTAGTGATTTTGTTAAAGTTGGCAACAAAATCTCTCACGCTTACGGAAGCCTTCTTCTTGATAAAAGTTAGCTATGATAAAAATGCATATTCATCTTTGGCTATTTTGAACCTCACTTCAAATGTTGTCACCATTTTCATATAGCTTGTAATAGTGGCATCACCTAAATGATAGAACCAATTAGTCACAACTTCCACTAGAGTTTCAAGAAATAATCTGATAGCCACATCTTCATATCCAACTCCCAGAATATGAGTTGCTACAAAGAAAGACTTGATATGTTCATCCATAGAATTTTTTCCATCTTCTAAAATTTTTGGAAAATTCGTCTTGGACCCTATAGGAAGTGGATGATATGTTGCAAGTTGTAAAGGATCAGACGCAGGGGCCCAAGGATTTCCCATGACTGTTTGTGCAAGACATGGTAGAAAATTAATAACAAGAGGAGAAACTATTTTGATTAGGGTCAATCCTTGACAAGTGGTAGATAATGGAGTTTGTATCTTTGGAGATGAAGGTGACCTACTCCTGCTCTTCTTATCACTTCTTCAGCAGGGTACTTCTAATATGTCAAAGCCTATATCTACAAATTTTTTAATATATGATATTGTCAACCTTGCTCTTTGGTACTCCTAAGAAATCTTCCTTGATCCAGAGCTTCCAAATAATTCTATTATTGAGCTCTATAGTATACACCTCAAAGTTCTCTCCTTTGGATTTCTCTTTCTCTTGCTTCAACTCTAGCTTCTTCTTGTTCAAGCACTTGGCTAACATCCCTATAGTGCTTGGTATTTCTTCTATATCTCTAGAAAAATGTGTTTAGGGAAGAAATGATATCTTCTTGGTCATCTTAGGATCCAATATTAGGTTAGAGTATAGGAAACATGTTGTCATGAGGTAGCATGGTCATTTTTCCTCATGTTAAACCTTTTTTGGTCTAATGATTGTTTAATCTCCCTAGCAGAGTCACCAAAAATCTATTGGTAAATAGATTATTCTATCTTATAATAACCCTCAATGAACCCAAATGTGTGAAGAAAAATTGAATACAATAGTTGGGAAAATGTTATTTGACAACTAAGTTCCCTCTGAATTACAGGTATAGCTCCCTTGCATATGATTTTCAAAGAATTTTTTTATTTCTAATTCTACTATAATATGTTCTTGACTAGAGAATAGAAGAGGTAAACCAAGTTAGGCCTACACAAGACTAACTTAGACAATGGATTGGTCATGAGATGAGATCATTTCTAGAAATTCACACATCTTATGAATCTACTTAATTGATAGTGCAATTGTGAAGATTTGTAATATGAATAAAAGGTAGGATAAATTGATATGAAGTTAAGATGCAAGGCTATGATTTATACATCACAACATAAGTATTTCTTTTAGCCTTATTAATTCTCTAATTAATTGTTAGTTCATTAAATTGAAATAAGAAACAAAACTTTTTTTTAATAGATTTGTAATCTAACTTGAAAGAAATACACATACTAATGTATGCATGGAACAATAAAGCAATGGTATTAAACACTTCCTTTCTTGTCTCTACAAAAAAGAGTATTCCACACCAAAATTTATCAACAATTATATTGACTTAGAAAATTTCATATATAGGCCCCCTCTTAGAGTTCTTGGCCAGTTACAAATTCATCTATTATATTAATAGAGCATTTGAATTGCTCAAAAATCCAACAGCCATCGATTACAACAAAGAGTATTTCACACCAAAATTTATCAACAATTATATTAACTTAGAAAATTTCATATATAGGCCCCCTCTTAGAGTTCTTTGCTAGTTACAAATTCATCTATTATATTAATAGAGCATTTGAATTGCTCAAAAATCCAACAGCCATCGGTTACAATTCAATACATGAGAGAAATAAAATAGAAATGGTTAGAAACCCTCAAAATGGTTCATATTCTTCTCTGATATGTAATAATCACCTTGATGCCAAAATTTATATTTCATATCCTAATAGTGAAAAGAAGTTTGAATCTTTTTCATTGATCTCCTATCAACAATTGTGATTTAAACATGGCAACCTTTTCATCTTAATCCTTGTTGCTCCTCTGCAACTTTCATTCATATGATACCTTTACCCTATGTAATGATGTGATTCACTAACTATCATTCAATTTTTCTACTTTATAGCCTAACATCTTCATTCATGGCTAAAAAGTGTGACAGTGTGAAACCATATTTCTTTAACTATCAAATGTTTTTTCCTTTTCATAGCTTGGAATGTCTTGAATGTTTTCTAGCTTGCGACCTTGCAATTCTTCTTATTCACCACTTTGCAACTGCATACTAACAATGCTCACACCTTCACAACATTAAAATTAATTGTTATGTCAAACCTACAAAGTAGTGAAATCTCTTGAATCGTACTGCATTGCTTCTTTGCAATTGTTAATCACTTAACATCTTTATCTCTTACAAAGTTGCAATCACATTTTTAATTGATAGTTCTTCACTTTGCAACTTGAGATACCTTGATTGCATTACCATCTATGATGGTGCAATGGTTCAATCGCTAAGTATCATGTTAACCCTTTGCACCATCACAACATGGATTTCCTTAAACCATAATTGAGTTGCAATCATGTGACATTAGCTTTCATGGTGTCACAACCTAAAAACCTTTGAATGTATGATTACCTGTGATGATGAGATAACCATTTGAGTTAACTGTTACCTTGTTTGCAAGTTTGCAACTTGGAATCTTAACCCATCATTTAAACTACAACGGTGCAGATACACGCTTTCACTCTCCCACTACCTTAACTCTAGGTTACTTCTAACCACCTATGACCATGTGATAATTATTTGGCTTAATTTTTACCTTGTTTCTCACACCTTCACAACTTGAAAATCAAAGTTTATTAGACCTCTTGTGATGTTGCGATGATTGCACACTTAACCACCTAGGATGCTTTTTGTAGCTTCATGACTTATCTTTCATCATATGGAATGTAAGTTGTGATGCTACAAAAACCTTTGATCTCATCCTCATCTGACAGTTAGGAATCCATTTCCAAGGGCAATTGACCTTTCAACATGTGACATGGATATTCCAATGTATTTGCATCATTGATTTGATTCTGACCTTTGTTCTCACCACCTTCGACCAAGGTATTTTCCATTATTAAGAAAATTGAGCATATCTAAAAGTATCTACTACCTCTATATTTGATCAAAAAATCTACCTTCGTGGGACAAAACCCACTGAGGAGAAGGCAGATTACAAATTCATGTAGGAGTTGCAATATGAAGACTAGGAATTTGAATTTCATCTTCAAAGAAATGCATTATGTTGTGAGTGAGTAAAATATTATCTTTATCAAGTTAGGTACTACAATTACCCATTAAGAGACATGAATTTAGGATAACCCATCTGATTCACCAAAAGAGAAGGAAAATGAGGGAGACCTAATAAAGACCTCCTAGCCTAAGGAAAACTAGACATAGACTCATCATAAGGTAATCAAAAGAATACCACTTTTAACTCGACATCTAAGGTTCATTTTATTTAACATTTGGATAACAAAAATGGGGACAACATGTAGCACTTGTCAATGTAGGTGCAACACTTGTCAATTTAGGAGCTATGCTTATCATAGCAATACTTGTCAATGTAGTTGCAAAGCCAATAAGAAGACAATGCAACATAACTTGAAATATCAATCATTAAACAAGGGGATCTACCAACATTTTCACTCTTCTAGTTTATAAAATCCCTTGTGAAGATGAGAAGTTTAGTTGTAAAGCCCTCTCTTAGAAGAGAGAGTTCAAACATGGGACAATTATTTACCCATAAAAATAAAGATATTCAAAGTAACTTTATGTAAGAAGGACTATGGGAAATTTACAACTAAACTGACTAGAACCATTGGAGGCGCATTGATTTTAGATTGTACATTTAGCATTGTGATAAACCGCACATTAATTTCAGATCATACATTTAGCATTGTGATAAATTTCACATTGTCGTTACAACTATTTCTTGCAAGTGTGACTTTTTCATTGACTCATTTAAGATTGGTGAAATAGTAAACTATTGAAATGATTACAAAATAATACTAAATTTTAGTTCACAACTACAAAAACTAAAACCAATATTTTTCATGGCTTTTAGTATTAAAAAAACTAGGTATTAATGGGGCTCAAATGTTCCATGTTCATTCCTTGATTTTGTATGAATTTCAATCTCATATTTCTATTCTATAAGTTAGTAATTGATATTCACAACTAACAACATGTCAAATTTGGCTGACCATAAAGTGTATTTGCATTCATCAAATGAAAAACACATTTCAATGTGTCTATAATTATAGCATTCTATTTCAGAACTTTTCCATTTCAATTAACAATAATCAATCTACTTGCTACAAACAAGCCACTTTTATGTTGGGAAGTTCAAAGCAGTGACATAACATAAGAAATAGATGTACATACAATTATTGTGGAAAAAGTTAGATAAGTTTGAAGGAGTGACATACCATAAGAAAATAGATGGAATTATACGCAACTACTTGTTTGGAAACTAGTAACTTTGATATAGAATACATATACATACAATTACATCTTAGATCAGTATAAAGAGATTTTGTTTGTCTATTATAGTCTATAATACTATATATGCAAACAAAGTATTTATGTCTAAATTGGAACATTAGAAGAAAAAAAAAAAGTCTTTTGTTTATCATGTCTCCTATAGTGAGAGTAGTGAGATGGAGATTATTTTCATATTTTCACATCTTCCTAAGAGGCGACATCTTTTTAAACTTGCTTATTTTTGCATCAGTAGAAAGAAATACAGTTAGATTTCATAAATGATAAATATATTTGAAGAAAATATCACCTAGTCCAAAAGATATATCTGAGCCAAAAAACAATTCTATTTTTTGAGTCTACATAAATCTATGAAACTACAAAGATTCTGAAATAATAGCGCTAACATATGATCTTCCCATTTAAATTAATATTTTAGTTCAAATTTCCAAGTATCCAACACATTCGTGAGGACACATAAGACCAGTCATAGATAAATGCAACTTCTTTAAATGATAGTAAAAGAGGCTAGTGAACTATAGGTTATTAAATTACAAAGAGTGTAGAATGACTTGGAGGGAAGTCACTATGATCATCAAGCTACATGTAATAAAAAATAAGCATAAGAATTAAAGGAGACATACACAACTACAAGGTTACTAACTACTAGATAAGAATATATTCTTCAAAGGATACATGAATGCAAGTGTAATGAAGACACATGAATGTAAGTGTACCATTTACAAGCAATGAAGCAACAATGAGTGAATATCATTGATAAATATGAGTAAGAACATAATCTTGGAGAAAAATGATTGAAATAATCAATAGAATGCTTTCAAGGACATATTACAAATAGTAGAAAGAAGTATTGCTATATTATTTGAGGATGTCAAGGTCTCTATTGCACACTACTTTCTTATAAGTTTTAAGATTATGAATTACCTACAAGACCTGTACTCTATTCCCCTATATCGTTTAAAAACCCAATTTCACTTTCTTCCAAGTTATCCGACCCAAAATTACACAACCAAAAAAGAATAAAGAAGAACAAATAGGACTATGCATCCTATGCCATTGTAGAGACTGACATCTTCAGACCAGCTCATCTATTGCATTCATTCCGAGCTCACTTTCAGGCAAATGCCACTTTCAGATGTAAAGACAGGAAGAACAAGAGATTGTAAAGTTACCATGTTAGTAGTTTTGCAATCAGTTGCAAATCTTCTCCAGCTGGTTGCTCTTTTCATAATCTCCACAATTGTAGACGAAATGAAAAAAAATGAATATATTAGAGAGTGGAGTTTGGAGTGATGTGCACAATGGATAGATATTTCTGTATAGAAAAGTAAAGGTTGTGGAGCTTAAACTTTCTGGGGCTTTTTCAACTAAAATTATGTTGCGTAGCTTTGTAATGTGTATACAATATTTCTGCAATAGAAGTGAAAATCCACAGAGCCTATGTTAAATTAATGCCAATGCTTGAAAATACCTTGGTCAGTTGCTATTTTTTTCTGACAATAAGGATGCTTGCTATCTTAAATTTTCTAGAGGTGATCAAAGATTATAATTTTCACTTCAACATTTCATTCACTGCCTTCCATCAAAATTCAAACCATTACAAATGAACATTGGACAAACAATTTCATCTTTAAAAACAAATTTGTAGTATGTTCTTTATTTCCCAAAATAGTTCTCCTTAGGGCGTCGGTATTATATATCCCCTTTCATTCATCCAGATTTTCGATCATGGCGTAGCCATTTAGACATAAATGATGTTGATTATTTGGGTAAGAGATTTTATTTGATTATCAGCAATCATTAATGCATTTGATACGAGGAAAACTATTGTATTTAGCTAGGGTTTCATTAGCTTCGGTACAAAGCATGTAGACTACAATGATTTTAAAAAGAAAATCTAAATTAAATAGAAAATGTTGATCTTGATTTTTGGTAACAACGATTTCTTCTTGTTTCCAATGGCATGATACATTTTATATTCAGATTTGGGTAAAAGGTTTCAGAAACTAAATTTAAGAAAAACCATGGACGTTGAAGAACATTTAAACTGGACAAAAATCTATGGATGCCAGAAAACACCATTTCTTACCTAAAAGCAAAGACATAAGATTAAAATCCTTGCTTGAACTTCAATGCTGATAATTATAGTTGAAAATAATGTCGTCAAATTTAGATCTGCATTGTGATTCTAAGACTTCCTTTCCAGATGCTTAGTAACGCCCTATAAGAACTGCACATTTTTTTAGTAGACTGAGGTTTGCTCCTGTACATCCACACCTCTAAATGAAGAAACCGTTCTGAGACTATTACAAAATGGAAAGTGTGGAAGGAGAAATGAGACACGTGAATTGTTCATGAATTGCATGCAAGAGCCATGTGTTGTACGCTGTGACAAATAGGTGGAATTTAGCTACAATAAACTTTATTTTTAAACTAACAAAATAAAAAGACAATGGGAAAAATTTTGGAATATTAAATGCAATGGCCATTTGTCCTTGGAGCCAAACACCCACCTACAATCTAACGGACTCCGAACAAATAGAAACAATAACTGCGGTGGGTGAGTTTTTGAAATTAGGAAAGAGGGGGGAATATATGACAAAAGGAATGTCTTAGATTCATTCGACCAGATTCAACAGATCATTCGGAGAGTCAGTTCAGCAAAGCAGAGAAGATAGAAGTTGCAGAGCAGAGCAAAGCAAAGCAAAAGGAAAGAGATCAGCAAATCTAGTTGGCAAGTGTTTTCTTTGTTCACTCTCTAAGTTCGTTATTGCTGGATTTGTTCTGTTGAAGCAGTGATTGCTCCAGGCACCATTGTACGCAGTCATTAGAGCTGCAAGTTTGAAGTTCATTGAAGTTTGAAGTTTTACCATTTTAGAGTTATTTTAGAGTTTTCTAGTTGAAGCCGAATGCTCCCAGATTTTGTAATGTTTTAAATCAAAGTTGAATAGAAAGCGAGTAAGCATACTTGAATCCATTGTTCTTCTTCTATTCATTGCATTTGAGAAGTTTGTTTAGAAGCTTCAAGCTTTGGCTCTCTGGTTTTAATAGTGAAAACATTCATGTTGAAATTTTACTGAGTTATAATTTTTTTGTTTGAGCCAAGTTCACTCGGCATCCATTGTTGCCGAGCATTGCCTTTGAGTGTTGAGCTCTTCACATATCGAGTAAACTATCACTCGGCACCTTCACATGCCAAGCAAACTACCACTCAGCTCATTTAGGTGTTGAGCAAATTGCCACTCAACAACTGTTAGTACCAAACAAAATTTTTAAGTTGTGATTTATTTCTCACATGGTATCAGAGCTTTGAGGCCTCACATCCACAATGAGTTAGGGCATTTATTTTCTTGGGATATTTGACATGACAGTAGATATAGGAAAGATATGGCAGCAACCACCATCCTTTCATGGAAAAAATTATGATACATGGGCAAAGAAGATGAAAATTATAATGGTTGCAAATGATTTATGGGTTCAATGATGTGATAGACCCAACTCAGTATGTTGCCCTCACAAACGCACAAAAGACTCATTTGAAAGAGTCAGGGAGGAAAGATGCAAAGACATTAAGTTTGATTGAAGCAGCAATGACAGAGACATTTTTCCCAGGATTGTAGCAGCAAATTATGCAAAGGAAGCTTGGGATATCCTTGAGACGAACTTAAGGGGACTGATAAAGTTCGTACAGTAAAGCTATAGAATATAAGGAGGGAGTTTGAGAACCTTTAGATGAAGGAAAATGAATCAGTTGTAGATTTCAGTTGAAGGACCTCCAATGTGATTAATCAACTGAAGTCAAATGGAGAAGACTATCAAGAGTAGAGGATAGTGGAAAAGATATTGAGGACTTTACCTCATAAATATGACAGTTTGGTCATGACCATAGAAGAGGAAAAAGACCTCACTATTTTGACAATGGATGAGTTGATGGGTACTCTTCAAACCTATGAGCATAGGATCAACATATCTGTATCTTCTTCTTCCCAAGAGCAAGCATTCAAAGCTCGGTCAAATCCAAGAGGAAGGGGGAGAGAAAGAAATGGCTCAGACAAAAACTCTAAAGGTAGAGGCCGAGGTAATGGAGGACAAAGAAATGCTGCAGTAGAAAGCTCAAGAAGAGCAGATGGAGCAAGTAGCTCACAAAATACTTCAAGAGGAGGTAAGAAAAACTACAACTCAAATAGGAGTAATGTAGAATGCTACTACTGTCATAAATATGGGCATTATGCAAGTGAATATTAGAAGAAGCAAAATAATCAGTCAGGACAAGCAAATGTGGCTGATGCGAATATGAGAAGTGGAAGCAATGCCACTGCCTTCATCATGTGTAATGTTGGTGAAGAAGGAAGCCTTGAGGTTTGGTACTTCGATAGTGGATGTAGCAACCACATGAATGGTAATGAAACCTTGTTTTCATTCATTGACAAGAGTTTCAAAGCTGAGATTAAAATGAGTAACAATGGAACCCTACTAGTAGTGGGCAAAGGATCTATTATGGTCCACACCAAGCAAGGTGAAAAGAAAGAAATACAAAATGTGTATTTTTCCCATGGTATGAAGCACAATTTGATGAGCATTGGTTAGCGCATTCAAAATGGATACAAAGTTCTAATGGAGAATGACACGTGTGTCATTCATGAAAAAGATGGGAGTAAGAACTTACTTGTAGCAGTTCAAATGACAAAGAACAAAATGTTTCCCTTGAAGATAGAGACATGTTTCTCATCTCAAGTTGGTACTGCACCTCCCACACAATTAGCTCTAAGGAGTATGATTGAAGACCCCTCACGACTATGGCACCTCAAGTATGGTCATCTAGGCTATGTTGGTTTAAATTTGTTATCAAATAAAAGAATGGTAGAAGGTTTTCTATGTATAGAAAATTCATGTTACAAGTGTGAAGCTTGTATTTTGGGTAAGCAATATAGGCTTCCCTTTAATTTTGGAAATTCTAGGAGGGCTAGATATCTATTAGAGTTAGTGTATACTGACCTAGTTGGTCTTATGTAAGTTACTTCCATTGGGGGGAGTACTTATTTCATAACATTTATTGATGATTTCAATTGTAGGACATGGATTTATTTTTTGAAATCTAAATCTGAAGCATTTGATAAGTTTCTTGAGTTCAAAGCCCAGTTGAAAGAGAATGGGGACATTATATCAAAGTCCTAAGATCATACAGAGGAGGGGAGTATACCTCCAATTCTTTTGTAAATTTTTGTAGGAAACATGGTATAAAAAAAGAGCTCACAACTAGCTCTATACCACAACAAAATAGAGTGGGTGAAAGAAAGAACAAGACCATTGTTGAAATGGCAAGGAGCATGATGAAAGAGATAGGTCTCCCAACTAAATTTTGGGGAGAGGTTGTGGCAATAGTAGTTTACTTAATTAATAAGTGTCCTACAAAGGTAGTCCATGATAGAATTCCAATGGAAGCATGGTCACAAGGAAGATGGACAGTTGGACACCTAAGGGTGTTTGGATGTATTGCATATGCACATGTGCCTAAAGAGAAAAGGAAGAAATTGGATGACAAAGGTGTGAAGTGCATCTTCATAGGGTACAGCTTAGAGTCAAAGGCATACAGATTATATGACCCATTGAACAACAAGATGATTCTCTCAATAGATGTAAAATTTCTTGAAAATTAGTCATGGTATGGACAAATTGATGAGTCACCAAGCACTTCTAGTAAAGTGCCAATTATGAGTGAAGAGGAAGCTGATGAACAATGAGAAGGAGTAGATAGAATAAAAGGCAAGCAACCTCAGTCATTACCAAGCTCCTCTAGGCATGACCGAGTGTCAGTGCCGAGTAATAGTGAAGATCGAGCTTGTTAGCAAAGCAGCAGCAGTGAAGATTCGGATCCCACACTCTCCTCCCTATTACCAAGAAAGACCAAGAGTCTTAGGGAGATATACCAAAATGAAAGGTATGAATATTAGAATAAGAGTGTTAATTTTGCATTATTTTCTCATAGTGATCCAATATATTTTGAAGAAGCTATTAAAAAGAAGAAATGGTGTAAGGCCATGGATGAGGAGATAGATGCTATAGAAAGAAATGAGACATGGGAGCTAACTAAATTGTCTCCCAAGAAGCAAGTGATTGGAGTGAAACGGGTCTAGAAGACCAAATGCAATGCTGAAGGAAAAATTGATAGGCATAAGGCAATGTTGGTAGTCAAAGGCTACAAACAGCAGTATGGAAGAGATTATGATGAGACATATGCCTCGATTGCAAGAATGAAAATTGTGCATGTTGTCATAGCAATTGCAGCTCAACACAATGGAAGGTATATCAAATGGATGTGAAGTCTGCCTTCTTAAATGGTGTATTGAAAGAAGAAGTATATGTGGAGTAACCACCTGGTTATGAAGTTATAGGTGAAGAGAATAAAGTATATAGATTGAAGAGAGCTCTTTATGGGCTCAAGCAAGTTCCAAGGGCATGGTATAGTAGGATTGACTCATATTTGATGAGCAATGGTTTTAACAAAAGCAATGGTGAGCCTACTCTCTACATCAAGGCAGAAAATGTAAATGTGTTGATTGTTGTCTTGTATGTAGATGATTTGATTTTTATTGGTAATGACAAGGCTCTAATTGGTGAATTCAAAGAGGCCATGAAAAATAAATTTGAAATGATAGACATAGGTCTCTTGAAATACTTTCTAGGAATAGAAGTAAAACAAATGCATGATGGCATCTTCATCTCTCAAAAAAAATATGCAAGACAGATCTTGGAGAGATTTAAAATGCAGAATAGTAAGGCAGCCCCACACCAACAGTCGTAGATCTAAAGTTGAGCAAGAAAGACTCTAGCAAGAGAGTGGATCCAACACTATACAAGAGTATGGTTGGAAGTCTAATGCACTTGACCTAAAACTCGGCCAGACTTGATGCATGTAGTAAGTTTAATTTCTAGATTTATGGAAACACTAAAGGATTCTCATTGGCAAGCAGACAAGAGGATCCTAAGGTATGTCAAAGGTACCAAGGGATTTTGGATTTTGTATACTATAGCATATGAATTTAAGTTGATAGGTTATACTGATAGTGATTGGGCTGGAAGTATAGATGATAGGAAGAGCACTTTCAAATACATGTTTCATATAGGATCGAGTGTAATTTCATGGGCATCAAAGAAGCAACCTATTGTTGCTTAATCTATAGCAGAGGTTGAATACATAGCAGAAAATGCAGCAGCATGTCAAGCTATTTGGTTAAGAAGGATCTTGACAGATTTGAATGAAAGACAAGAGGATGGAACCACAATTTATTGTGACAACATTTCATCAATTTCATTGTCCAAGAATCCAGTCTTTCATGAGAGAACCAAACATATTGAGATCAGATATCACTTCATCAGAGAGTTGGTGGAGAATGGAGATATCAAGATGGATTTTTGCAGGTCTGAGCAGCAGCAAGGTAGACATTTTTATTAAGCCATTAGGCATTGGAACTTTTGTACACCTAAGAGAGAGTCTTGGTGTAGTTGATTTGGATCAGCAGTGATTCTTGTTTGTTTGGCTCGAGACAAAGGGGGAGTGTTGGAATATTAAATGCAATGGTCATTTGTCCTTGGAGCCAAACATCCACCTACCACCTGATGAACTCCAGAACATATAGAAACAATAACTACGGTGGGTGAGTTTTTGAAATCAAGAAAGAGGGGGAAATACATGACAAAAAGAATGCCTCAGATTCATTTGACCAGATTCAGCAGATCATTGAGAGAGTTTTTTCAGTAGAGTAGAGAAGATAGAAGTTGTAAGGCAGAGCAAAGCAAAAGGAAAGAGATCAGTAGATCCAGTTAGCAAGTATTTCCCTTGTTCACTCTGTAAATTTGTTATTGTTGGATTTGTCCTGTTGAAGCAGTGATTGCTCCAGGCACCATTGTATGTGTAATACTCCAAAATTGGGTCACTGTCATCTCAACCAATTCTGGTCTATTTCTGATCGATTTCTAAAGACCTATTCTAATAGGTAATTCTTATTCTGCTACTCTCTACTTGACTTAATTGTCAAATGTAGAAAACCTAAATCTGCATTCATCATACTCTTTATTTAATTCCTATAGTACATATTCATATTAGTCACATTAAACCTACTTGATTTAATTATAATTTAATTTAAAGTATTCATACTTTATTAAATTCAATTATTTCCTAAGGCTAATGTACTATGGGATTAAATTTATTTCATTTAATAAATACGCCTATCTTAATTAATTAAATGTAATTATTTAATTAAATGAGAAAGTTGTTTTTAATTAATTAAAAAAAATTATTTAATTAAATGGAAGGCTATTCTTTAATTAATTAAACAAAATTATTTAATTAAATAGGAGTAATTCCTAATTAATTAAATATAGTTATTTAATTAAATAAGAAAGTGTCTCTAATTAATTAAATGAAATTATTTAATTAAATAGAAAATATATTTATGAGAGCATATCTCATTTTATTAAATTAAATATCTCTCCAAAATCCTTCTTCAATTGAAAAAGGAAAATTCCTAGTTCACTATTGATCAAAAATGAATTAAATCAGTTAACTCCTTATTCTACTCAAATTAAATCAATTAACTCCCTTTAATTTGGGAATCTTCCTTTATGACTAAACTTCACCTTTAACCCTAACCGTTGACTGAAATCGATCTCAACCGTTGATGGATTCCAGGAAAGTCTATTTAAGAGACCCTCATCTCTTCATTTTTAGAGGATGAATTTGAGCATTTGCATCGAATTGTTGCTGAAATTCATACTCACATTTGCTCATATTTTACATACATTTGCATCCTTAGCTTAATTTCATTTAGCATAATATGCATATGATTAATCTAGTTTCCTTTACTTGTTCTTAGATTAGAATGCATTTCTCATTCTAGATTAATCTGGACAATCATATAGATTAATTTCATTTTTTAAATCCTTCATTCTTAAAGGGTCTGGTTGCTTAACACCTCAAATATAAGGATATCTAACAAGCAAAATCCCTTTAGATAGAAGGCAACAGGTCGCTTTGCCGGCTAATTTTTGGATGAACAATCCAATATTCATTTCGGGATGAATCTGCAAATAATGACCGTGTTGAAGTGTGTGTGTTAGCAGAGGCCGCATATTCATGCATACATTTCTGGCGACCACCGTGGGGCTGAGAAATCAATTTTTTGGCCTCATTCTTTTTGTTTTATATTTTAGTTTTTTTGTTTATATATTGTTCTGCAGGTTTGACTTGTTGAAGGTTTGAAGACACTTCAAGAAGGCATCCAACAATGATGAGAAAATGAGCATTTGAGAAACCTATTCCTCTTCTCTTAATCTTCTTCTACTTCTCTTCTTCTTCTTTTTTTTCTTTTTTTTCCTTCTCATGTTCTAAAGTTAAAAAAAATAAAAAAATAAAAAAATAAAAAAAAAAAATAAATAAAAGAAAAATAAAAATTGATCAAAATTCTTTTTTTTAAATTCTTTTTATGGTTTTTCATAAAAATCATAAAAAGTAGACCAACCTGATGAATTTTGGTCTAAATTTTTTATTGAAGGTTCTAGACAATAGGGAAAAGCCAAATGCAAAATTTTAGAATTTTTTTGATTAAAGCTTTATTTTATATATTTTTTTAATGATTTTGTCATATATGAATTATTTGAGCTAGTAAAATAACGCATTTTGATCTTCTTCTTTTTTTAGCTTCGCAACAATGCTAGGCATCCATAGTAAAAATTTCAAAAAAATTTGGTCAAAATTGGATTTTTAATAATTAGTTAATGGTTTTTCATTGAAAAATTAATTTACATAGTAAATCATCGAATTAAAATCTAAAATTTTTACTGAAAGTTTAGGATGATGTCCAGATATCATAATATAAAATTTAGATTTTTCAGTTTTAAAATATATTTTTATTAATTCTTTTATGGTTTTCCATAAAAAAATTAATTTATCAGATAAATCTCAACATTTTGATATGAAATTTTAATTGCCAATTTGGGACACTTTCTATAGATTACAGTTAAAATTTTAGATTTTTTGGATCATAATTTTATTTTTAATAATTTTTTAATATGTTTTCATAAAAAAAAATTATTAACTCATGATGCAAATTTTGGAATTTTAATCAATAATTTTTATTGCAGGTTTTTTTTGAAAAACAAAAAGGAAGAAAGAAAGGCCATCCAAATATGACAAAAGAAAGCAAAAAAAAAAAAAAAGGATCTTGCCTTTGCTAGCTTCGAAAACAACACAAGAATTGTTAAAAAAAAAAGGTAAAACATTTCCTAAGAGTGTTGCGAGGATTACCAGGTAATTCTCTTTGACTGATAACACTTCATTTAGATCTAAAATGAACACCTCTCATGTCAAGCTTCTGTGTGTTTCCTTCCATGTTTTTATTTTACAACACATGCATAATATGATACTAGGTTGTGATCTCCATTAGTTTTCATCTAGCAGGCTTAGTTACTAGTGATAGATCTAATTAGCTATCTTGGGTTATTGGACTCGCTAATCTACCGACCCTTTGTTTCACCCTATGGTTGCAAGATCAACACCACATTAAAGGGGAGGGGTCTACAGGAAAGAAGCATTAAATGCTCTACAAGGCAACCCTTTTGTGCTTTCTAAAAATCACTAGTTCCTGAGTTGTGGACTCGTTTTAGCTTGTGTGAGGGGTTAAATGTTCCAAATCTTTGGACTCACCTTGCATTAGTTAAAGTGTTAAGTGTACCACCTTGTGCTCTTTGACTACTTTTGGATAGATTTTCCTTCGGGAATTAACATCTGTACACACATAGTAATTAGACCCCCATGAACACTATTCGTGGATCTTGAGAGAGTGGGTTCCTAGTGAAACTCCTCTCTATGAAGGATCCCTTGTAGGTGGGGAGGATACTTTGAGCATCTTGCAGATAGATGAATCTTCAACTTGTTGATTGAGGCATCTTTTCTCCAGAGAGGTTCATAGATCACTTGGAGTTGATATCATAGATCTTTAAGAGATACTGTTAGTTTAGCATGTCAGATTAATATGTCTGCTTTGATTGGGCTAAAATGAAAAGGTGTCAAAACCTTGAATCTGGAAGCTAAGTCCCCTTGTGGTACACTATTGTGAGTCGACCACCTTTAGAGAGGGTTAACTGTAGCAGACAATCTCTCTACAGGGAAAACTATGTTGACAGAACCTTGAGCGGTAATAGCCATTTTTGACGTGGTAGTGACAACCGCTATATAAATGTCCTTGTGGAAGAAATCTCCACGAGTGTGGTTCATTGTGGGTTGTCAGATCTCCCCAGCAGCTCTTGAAGATTAAGTTCTTGGACTGTGTTGAAACCTCAGTGCGCCGGGATTGGAGGTCACCCCTGTGAGTCATAAAAGTTGTAGAGTCAAAACATTACTAAAAACCTTAGAGAGGCCAAACTTTTCACTTTCTAGGAATGTGTGCAATGATTGCAAAACTCTTTGAAAACATACACAAATAGCTCTCCTAGTGATTAGCACAAACTAAGTCACTTGATTTTTCATGCGCAAAGTTTCTTTTTCCCTTACTCATTATTTTTAGATGTGCTTGAAATCACCTACTTGCTATTCTACATGCCTGTTTATCTGCTTGGTTACTGAAATGATCAAAATTTGTCAAAACATTCTTCCTGTTAAACTGAAACTATCAAAACAATTCAACTTTTCACTATAGTCACATGACGATTAACTTTAGGGACTTGTTGTTCTATTTTTTGGCCAAATCTGAGATCCTGTCTCGTGCGACCATTGTAGATTCTTACGCGAAACTCTACTCAAACACTACCAAAAACTTGTTAAAATTGGTCATTTCCTGCACTTCTTCATGCAGCCTGTAAAAGTTTGTCACGTGAAATCTTGTGTCAGCATTACCAATTTGGGTCTGTTTTAGCTATCTACGACCTGCACACTATCTTTTTCTACGTCCATTTATTGCTCTCTATCTGCAAACAGTCTTAAAGCAGTGACACTTTGCATAGTCAGAGACTTGAGATCCATACTTTAACTAGTCTTGTCTCTTAGTTATCTTGCTCTTGTCCTTTAATGCTTGTTGTACTCTGTGTTATGATAGTCATAATCTTTGGCTATTCTAGCCTTCAAATTAGATTATTTGTACCTTAGTATACTGCACTCTTATCTTGCTTTTCTGAGACTACGTTCTAGTGTGTTCCTTGTCTAAGCTTTTTCTTTTTATCATTGTCTATGACTGTGGCAACTTGACTATGTTCTATAACTTGGTTGTCACTACTTGAAACATAGTACATCAAAATGGCTAACAACAACTACGCTAAATCCAATATTCCTAGTGAGGAAGAAAAGCTACTTATTGCAAACATGAAGCAACAAATTCAATCAATGAGCACTCAACTTCATAGACTAAAAGAAGAGGAAAACACATCATCAAACAAATTCTCCTTGAGACAAATTTTCCCTTCCTTCTATGACAACCAAAAATCACATTCTTGTGATCTTGAATCCAAGATATTTGAGAACACTTCACAAACACCTAAGAAATCTCAAAATATCTTTGAAGAAAAACCTTGGGAATTTAAACCAAAGTGTGATTTCACACCTTTGGGAAAATCTTACGAATTAACCTTGGAAGAACTTCTTGAAGAAAAATTCATTATTTTACCTAAGGTCACTTTTGAGGGAGTTTCCTTTATGAGTAACTATTGTGCCTATCATAGACATAATTTACATAAAACTCCACATTACAAGGAGCTAAAAAAAAAGATCCAAGATCTCTTTGGGAATGGCATAATTCAAAAATCTAAGCTCTCAGCTACTAAAGATTCTACTCTTAAGAAGGATCAACCTCATGAAACCATGTCTAGTAATGGTTCAAATGCAACTTCTACTTCTTCCAACATACATCCACCTTGTCAATTGTCCAAACTTTCAAACACATATTCACCAAAAGAACTCACTACTCCCTCAGTTGACTATGTCTACCCTCAAACGCTACCTCTAAAGGAAACTCAAGCTAATATTGACTTAGCTGCAAACCTCTCCCATACTACTCAAACCAAAGATCCAAAACCTCCATGTGTTGCTCCTCCTATTATCCCCACTCCAACTATTCCTCCATTGTCCCTTCAAGAGCCTGTTATGCATGTATATGAGCAATGTTAGTATGCTAATAGAAACCAAATTTAAATAAAACTTCTACAAACTAAAAAAAATTCATAAACTTCAAGATAGACTAAGATGAGCTCTCAATTGAGAATATGAGCCATTAATGGGCTCTCTCAATGAGAAGCTCTCTTGTTGAGTAGCTTTGTCTAAATAGATAGGATGTATGCTCAAGCTTTATGCTTCAAAAAGGGATTCAAATGGAGTTGAAATTTGTGTGTGAGTGTATGGTTTTGATGTAAAATGGCTTCTCAAAATGGCATTATGACTTTACTTCATGGATTTTGTTATTTTGCAAAGGGGAAGGATCCAATTTATAGGCAAGAGGCTTGAGGGATTGAGGGCTAAGATGCAAGGATGGGAAAAAGCTCATGGAGGGCTCAGATTGCATGAGAGGAGAGCACATGGATTGTGCTTCCTTACAGCCAATCAAAGAGTGACACATGTCACATGGTGAGAGGATGGAGAAAAGGGGAAGGATGAGTCAACAAAGGAGGCTCAAGGGATAAAATCTTCATAAAGACCCTCATAATGACTTGTAAGAGCAATAAAAGGGCTTGGAAGAGTCATTTACGGCCTAGTGGACTTCATAAAGTTTTATGGTTGAGATATTTTGAGGGTGATGAGAGCAATTTCAACTTGGACTTGATTAGGAGAGTTTTAAGCTTGCTTAGGCTTGTGCAAATGATTAGAGGATGGATTAGGATGGTTTAGGATTAGCTTAGGGATAGGCAAGTGGATGGCATTTAATGAGGGTGGGTGAAGGAGGAGATATTTGTTAACTTTGGCTTGGGTTAGTAAGTTTTAACCCATGTTTAGGGAATGTGACAAGGTTAGGAGGTGATTAGGATTAGGTTTAAAGACATCTTCTAGAAGATTCTAGACTTTGGATGAGGATAAAGACTTTCTAGAATAGTCTAGAATTTCCTAAGATGAGGATGAAGACTTTTTAGAAGAGTCTAGAACTTCTTAGGATGAGGATAAATTAGATTTTTAGGAAATAAATAAAGTTTTATTTATTTCAAGGGTTTGGGTTGAGGAGATATTTATTAAAATTTTTTTAATAAACATGAAGATTAATATTTAATCTTAATTAAATATTTTGAGTTGGGATTAGGGGTAGGAAATGATGGGATTAGCCTTTAATCAAAATTAAAGAAGGATTAGAAGATTTTGGAAGAGGTTAGTGGTCTTAAGTAAATTGGCCAAGTTTTGGGCAAAAAATAAATTTTTTATTTATTTTGGGTTTTTTAGTCAATTTATTAATTAAATAATTAATAAATAAGGAAATAATGTTTAAATAAGATTTAAACATTTTTGGGAGGGATTCCTTAATTAAATATTTTTAATTAAGATAAAGGGATTTAATGGCATAAAAATTAATTAATTAATTAATTAATTAATTAATTAATAAATGATGATGTCATCAGGACTTTTTCATAAAATAAAAATACTTTATTTTCTAAAGGTTTTTAGGTGTCTACATTTTGCCCCTCTTTGATGTGATGCCGCAAGTGGCATGGCATCAAAGATAAGAAAATAAGATGCCCAAGGCTAGAGTAGAAGAGGAGAGAATGGACTATGAGATGCCCCCTCAAGAAGGTAGTAGGGAGAGAAAGCGAGGCTCGATGGCTTTTTGAAAAGTACAAGAATCTCGGATGAGCAAGGAAACTCAGATTGGCAAAGAGAAGGGGCTGAATTAGCTCAAACTCTCACTATGGGAGAATGATAAAGGAGAATCAGATGTAGAAGAGGAAGCAAGCTTAAGACTTTAGGGAAGGTGGAGGATGAAGGAGCAGAGCGCTATAAAAAGGAATCCAGGATAGGGAGATGGATGAGGGGATTATAAAGCTGATGCAACAGGATTTCAAAGAGTCAGATTGGTGGAAGATGGGTTTCAAAGATCCCTAGGACTAGGATTGTGGATCTCAAAAGATGAGGCTTTGTGGATTGATTTGGATTGGTGGATCCCTAAGACTAGGATTGTGGATCCCTAAAGCTAAAAGTGATGAGTGATTCAAAGAGATACTGATGCATAAGCTGGGGTAGGAAAGACGGATGCTGGATATGGATGGGGGATAATGGAGATGAAGGAAAACCATTGATGCTTTTTGAGCGGGGGGATACTTCAAAGAGAAGTACCACCATGTAGTTGAGCACTAGATTTGCTATAGGTCTATTGGTTAATTGCCAAGGTTACCAAGAACATCAAGGCCTTTTCACCAACCGTCCAAAGGACTGACAAACTAACTCAAAACAAACACGCAAGGATTGCCCCAGCATCACACATGAATCCTAGAGGAAGCAGCATGGAAACGACACTGGAGAACCCACAAGCAGAAAAGAAAAACAAATGAAAGATCTGATCAAGACCTTACGCTCTAATTGCCCCATTCGCAGCATGCCATGATATGGAAGATCGTGGCACCCTTAAGGAGGGAACAAGGAGATTGCTTGGAAAAGATACTTCAAGACCCAAAAGGGAAGATCTCGAATCAAAAGAAAGTGAAAATCCAAAAGAGAGCCATTTGCCAATGAGATGGGTAGGACAAGGTAATAACGAACCAAGATTAGACATGAGGAAAGCTATATCCTGCAAGGACCTATCGTAGAGCACCAAAGCTGGTGGATTTGGATGAGTGATGCGTCTGGCAAGCTGAACTAAGAAAGATAACACTTTGGTGATAGGAAATCTAGCTAAAGGATGTGTTGGAATAGCTAACCAAGATGTGTGATGGGTGCAAGATTCTGATCAAGGACGAACTAACACGAACGCTGGATAGATACAATGGTACTAAGCTAAAGAGGATGTACAAGCTAATGGACCAAGATATGTTACAAATGTACAAGTTTGTTCATGTTTTGGTTTTTGTGAGATGGAAATTTTTGTGAAGGATGGGATGTCTATAATAGGTGATAGGTGGATAGGTAGATGGTTTGCAAAAAGCTTAAGTGAAAATGGGGTTTTGTGTGTGCATGTGATAGTATACAAGCTAGGATACAAGATTATTTATAGGCTGGAATACGGTACAAACCTTGGACAAGATTCGGATAGACAAGGTATGGTACAAGATTTACAAGGTATAATACAAGCTTTGGTACAAGATTTACAAGCTGTACAGGAGGTATTTACAAGCTTCATCAAATTTTGGATATTTGGTTGGAACACCAAGGGAACAAGCAAGTGTGTCTTATGGGATGGTGGGTGAATGGATGAGGGATAGGATAGTGATAGATAATGGATTAGTCTTTAGTACACAAGGTGCCTGAATTACTAGGTTTTCACCAAGGTACCTATCCAAGGTGCTTGAATTGCCAAGTTTTCACCATTGGACACTTATTTCTCTTTACTATTTTTTTTTGTATTTTTCAAAAGCTAGGTATACCAAGGATCTTCAAGCATAGAACTTCTTGAGATGAATGATGTTAGTAGGATCATTCAAGAGTTCTCCTTCCAGTGTAGATTGCTGATAGGCTTCGGAGCCAAAGGAACCAGTGACAACATAAGGACCAAGCCATGTAGGTTCAAACTTTCCTTTCTTTTCTCGATCTGCTTGGACTTTCATGTTTTCTTTAAGGACCATGTCACCTGGTTGAAAGTGTCGTCGAAGCACCTTCTTGTTGAAATTCCTTTTGAGACGAGTTTGATAGATTGTGAGATGATCATAGGCTTGTTGTCGCTTCTCGTCTAAGAGATCTAGCTGGGTGAGCCGAGCTACTCTATATTCTTCATCTAATATTTGCCCTTGCAAAGATATGCGCAAGGAGGGAAGTTCAACCTCTATAGGTAGTACCGCTTTGGCACCATAGACTAGGGAGTATGGAGTTGTGCCTGTGGATGTATGGAAGGAAGTTCGATAGGCCCATAGGGCTGGATTTATTTGTAGGTGCCAATCACGGCTGGAACCATTGACAACTTTCTTTAGGATTTTGAGGAGGGTTTTGTTAGTTTCCTCTGCCTGGCCGTTACCTTGTGGGAAATATGGGCTAGAAAAGCGGTGATGGATGCGGAGAGAAGTGCATAATTGTTCCATGTTGAGATTTTCAAAGTTACCTCCGTGGTCGGTGAATATGGTGGATGGGATGCCAAAGCGGCAAACAATGTGGTACAAGATGAACTTGGAGACCTGAACTCCTGTAGCTGAGACTAGGGGGACTGCTTCCATCCATTTAGTGAAATAGTCTATAGCTGCTATTATCCATTTATGTCCATCAGATGAGAGGGGTGTGATAGTTCCAACTAGATCAAGGCCCCAACAAGCAAAAGGCCAAGGTGGTGCAATAGGCTATAGATCTTGTGCTAGAGCATGCACAAGATTTGCATGCTGCTGACATGGGAGACACTTTTTGACAAAGTCACGGGAATCTTCTTCAATGGTAGGCCAATAGTAGCCTCCTCTAAGGATTTGTCGTTCTAGGACAATACCACTCGTGTGGGTACCACAAAGTCTAGAGTGTACTTCCTTTAACACCATCACGGCCTCATTTTGGTCTAAACATCGAGAGAGAATATCATGATAACCCTGACGATATAGGGTATTGGATATGATAACATAGCAGGATGAGTTTCGGATGAGGTTCTAGCATTGGGTACGTGTGAGGTGAAGGGATATGATACCATCGTTAAGGTAAGCGTGAATCTCATGGTACCAAGGGGATTGGGGACCAACCAAGATACAAACACAGTTTGAATCCTCATCCACATAGGTTGGTGTGAGGAGCTGCTCCACTAAAAACTCATACTGTGTAGCTACTTGGGGAATTTCCAAGAGCAAGTCTATAGTAGCCATAGCATCTGCTGCTTTGTTCTGTATTTGAGGCACTTGTGTAAACTGAAGCTTTGTAAAATGTTGGGTTAGTTGATCAACTAGCTCTTTGTAGGGTAATAGCTTTTCATCTTTGGTTTGATATTCATTTAGGGCTTGCTTGATGATGAGATGAGAATCACCAAAGATTTGTAGATCAGCAATGTTCCATTCTGCAGCTATCTTTAATCCTGCTATGAGGGCCTCATATTCAACTATATTGTTGGTGCTAGGGAATTGTAGCTTGAAGGCTTTTGGAATGTAATCTCACTTGAGGTGTGACCAACAATATTCCTGCCCCTGATCCATGAGATGTGTATGAGCCATCAAAATAAAGTTTCCATGGGGGTTGTTCTTCAATTAGACAGATATGCTCATCTGGAAATTCTGTGATCAATGGATAAGCATCTATTAGAGGTGCATCAGCTAGGTGATTTGCTATAGCTTGCCCTTTGATTGCCTTTCTATCCATATACTGGATGTCAAATTCACTAAGGAGCATAACCCATTTGGCCAAACAGCCTGTAAGTGTTGTTCTAGAGAGCATATACTTGAGAGGGTCAATCTTGGAGACTAGTTGGATGGTATGACTTAGCATGTAATGGCGAAGCTTTTGAGTTGAGAAAACAACTACCAAACAAGCTTTTTCCATAGGAGTGTAATTGAGTTCATAACCAACTAGGGTTCTACTAATGTAGTAGATGGCTCTTTCTCTATTGTAGTCGTCAAGTTGTGCTAGAAGTGCCCCTAGAGCAATAGGTGTTGCTGATATGTACAAAATTAGGGGACGACCAGGAACTGGTGGAACCAAGATAGGGGGATTGATGAGATACTGCTTGAGATGGTCGAAGCTGCACTGACATAAAGGATCCCACTTGAAGTTCTCATCCTTCTTCAGTAAATGTGAAAATGGTGTACACTTATCTGCAAGCTGGGAGATGAAGCGTTGAACAGATTGGAGCTTTCCTTGAAGAGAGCGAAGCTGTTGCAGTGTCTTGGGAGGAGGCATGTCTAAGATAGCCTTGACCTTCTTGGGGTCGATCTCTATACCTCGTTTAGAAAATATGAAGCCTAGAAGCTTGCCAGATGTGACCCCAAAGACACATTTCTTGGGATTCAGCATGAGATGATATTTGGCTAACCTATCAAAGAATTTCTCCAGGTCAGCAAGATGATCCATGAAGATATGAGACTTGACCAAGATATCATCCACATAATCCTCCAAAATGCTATGGATGAGATCATGAAAAATGGCTGTCATAGCTCTTTGATAGGTAGCCCCAGCATTCTTTAGGCCAAAAGGCATCATGTTGTAGCAAAAGGCTCCCCAAGGGGTAGTGAATGCTGTCTTATGCTAATCCTCTTCTGCAATCTTGATCTGATTATACCCAGAAAATCCATCCATGAGGGACATAATTTCATGTCCAGCTGTAAGATCTACAATCATATCTATGTTGGTTAAGGGAAAATCATCTTTTGGACAAGCTTTGTTAAGATCTCTAAAATTAGTACAGATTATAATGTCACCGGAAGGTTTAGTGATGGGGACCATGTTGGAGATCCATTCTGAGTAGTCGATAGGGCGGATAACCTTAGCAGCTAACATTCTTTCTAATTCAGCTTTGACCAATAATGCCACCTTGGGGTGCATTTTTCTAAGCTTTTGTCTGACGGACTTGATCTTTGGATTGACTGCAAGATGGTGAACTACAAGCTTTGGATCCAACCCTGACATGTCCTGATATGACCATGCAAATCAACCAATGTTCTCTCTTAAGATCAGCTTGGTCTTGTGATAGGGATGCAACAATGTGAACAAGCTTAGGGATCTCTGAAGAACCGATGTTGACTTCTCTAGTATCCTCAATTAGAATAGAAGATATCTCTAGTTGATTATCTTGAGGAGGCAATGCTAAATCCTAATGTTCTACTTGTGGCTCTGGATTTTCTTGCTGAGGGGATCTCTTCGCTACCTTAGCTAGTCTTAGATTCACCTTAGTTCCAGTTTTGGGTGTATCGGAACTAGGTTGGGGATTTTCTCCAAAATACCCCTTGGGATCTAGCTTGTAGATATAGGCAGAATCTGGCTTTGTTTTCTTGTGAGGAGTTTTAGCTCCCATGAATCTTAGAAGTGCCTCCTCTGATGTGAACTCATCGATGTGTATGACACTTGGTTGGTCCCAATCTATGATTTGTGGATGGGCGAGTGGTAGGTCAATGAGGTGGATGGATAATTCTTGGAGAACAGAGTCTCCGAGGGAGATTTGGTGTAGGATATCGTCGTAGGCTCTCTTTTCAACTTCCTCAGGAATGTCTTCAATTTCGACAAGGTTGCGGTGAATGTTCAAAAAAGCGTGACCATTCTCATTGGTGCCCCCAGTTGTGGGTATGCCAAAGCCAAGACCTGACTTCGATTCCCACTTGTGTGCATTGATGGGGCACTGTATGCCTCTTTCTTCTGGTCCTAGACCACCACCTTGATAGTTCCATTTGTCAGTGATGAGCTTATGTTCTTGGGGATACTTTTGGCTAAAGTGATCAAGGCATGCTTGATTTCTTTGAGGTGCATCCTTATGTAACCATTTGTTGATATCTGGAGTGAGCTCCTCATGAAGAGGGATTTTTGAGGATACAAAGGTTGTTGGGCCAAACTGTTTGTATCGAGGAGGTGGAATCTCCTTAGCTTTGTGATATGTCGGTCGTCCATGGGCATGTGGATCAAGTGGGAGTGCCCCGACAAAAAATGCATCTGACAGACTATACTCTCCACAACCTTTGTTATTGATCTTCATGGTAGACAAGGTAGAGGCAAGGATGGTTTCTGGGTCATTATAAGTGTGGGATGAGCTGGCGATGGATGTGCCGATATCAATTCCAGGGAAATGGTTTGTATATGAAGCTTCAACCACACTGCAGTAAGCAAAGGGTTCTGGATCGGCATGGATGGTTACCTCAGTGCCTTGATGCAAAAATTTGATGCATTGATGGTAAGTGGATGGAACGGCTTTCATGGCATGAATCCATGGGTGACTGAGGAGGATGTTAAATGGTAGGTTTAGATCAATAACATGGCAGAGTGTCTCTTGGATGATTGGCCCAACCTTGATTGGCAGCAAAATAGTTCCTTCTGTGGTTCTTTCCAAGTTGTCATAAGCTTTGATGGTGATAACCTCACTGATGATATCTGCCTCAGTATACCCAGCTTGTTTTATGAATTTTAGGGTGCAAATATTCAAGGCTGATCCATTATCTATCATTACTCTTTTCACAGCAAAGTTGGATACCATGATGGCTATGCGAAGCGAAAGGGTGTGATCTAGCTCAACCACGGGTATGTCGGTGGGCTTGAAAGATAGGGCACATGAGGAGGATAGGTGTCCAAAAAGATTACAAAAATTAGTAGCATTGATATCTGAAGGGACATAGGATTCTATGAGAGCACTTTCAAGGATGTTCTTGTACATAGGGCTAGTGCGAAGAAGGTCTAAAATTGAGATTTGGGCTGGCATGTTCCAAAGGTGTTCCAAGATATTGTACTAGCTTTTTGATGGAGTTGATGGTGCTGGTGGAATGGGTGGGCCTGCGATGTTAAATCGCGCTCTTTGAGTGGTGATTGCACACTCATTGTTTGGTCCTTGGATATTGATAACATTGACAGAAGGCTCTTTCTTGGATATACAACCTATAAGGCTACCATAGTCTATATAGGATGAAGTGTGGTCATTGTTCTTCCCATGCTGTTGGTTTGGCTGATGGTTTTTGGTGTTGTTGTTGTTGGTTTGGATAGGTGCTTTTCTAGGATTTTGGTTGTGGTGTGGAGGAAAAGCATTTTGATAGATCTGTAAGCCTGCATTGGGAGAGGTTTGGGCACCAATAGTGATTTCCTTCCGATCAATGAGGTCCTACACATAGTCTTTTAGTTTCATGCATCTGAGGGTAGTGTGACATTTTACCCTATGAAATTTGCAGTACTCATTATCTTTGTACCATGCAGATTTGGATTGGATCGGGTCAATTCGCTGGGTAGGAGGAAATTTGATGAGGTTTTCCTTGACTAATTTCTCAAAAATGACATCCAATGGCTCACCAAGGGGTGTATAGTTTCTAGGTGTAGGTTGGAATCTAGGCTTTTGTCTTGTAGCTACATTGATGGCATTAGCTTGATTGCTAGACCCTTGAAAGTTGGGTCTTGGATTGTGGTTTTGATAGCTTTGGTGATTATGCTGTTGGTAATTGATAGCTTGTTGATTGTTTGGTTGATATGGTGGGTTGGACAGGTTTTGAGAAGGACCAACAATATTCACATGTCTGGTGTCAGTGATGCCATCTGTTGCAATGTGCTTGTTTTTGTTCCAATACCTAGACTTGTCATTGGAATGTGATTGATTTTGGTTGGCTTCCTTGTAAATCTTGACCACACCGTCTTTAATGAGTCCTTGCTCAAGGATCATTCCTTTCTCTTTGATATCTTTGTAGGTCTGCAAACAGTTCATGGTCATGTGGTGAGCCAAGCTAGGATGGGCATTATCAATAAACATTTTCACCACATGGCGCTCTAGCAAGGTGCAGGATATGCGGGTGGTAAGGGTTTGCCATCTTTGTAGGTATTCAGCAAGGCTTTCTCCACCTTTTTTCTTAGTGTGGACAAGGTCAACTATTGATAGCTCTGTTTCAACAAGATGGGCATATTGGGCTACGAATGCCTCAGATAATTCAGCAAAGTTTTTAATTGTGCCATAGGAGATTCTATAAAACCATTCAAGAGCTAGTCTAGCCAAGCTTTTGGGAAAAAGGCACAAGAGGAAGACATCATTGTATGCCACATCCTGGTAGTGCATGTAAAATTCTTTGATATGTGTGACAGGGTCTCCTTTTCCTCTGAATTTGTCAAATTTGGGTACCTCAAAGTGTTTGGGAAATGGTGTCATGGTAATGGCTCTGTCAAATGGGTAAGGACACACATTCTCAAACTTGAATGTCTTCGGATCATTCCCTTCTTGGATGGCTTTCAGAGCTATCTTCATTTGCTCCCATTCTGAATTGATAGGTGATGGTTGGGGTGCCCCCAATGTAGGAGTGCCTTGAGGTAGGTATGTGTTGGATGGGGCCACTGAATATGGATGGTTGTGAGGGATTTGCTGATAGGGATTGTATATTGTTTGGGTAGCTGCATGGTGGATGATAGGTTGCTGAGGGGGAGGTGGTGCATATTGTTGCATGTGCTGTGAGGCTTGTTGTTGATATGGGATTTGAGGTTGGGATTGAGGAACATAAGCTGGCTGTGGGATAAATGGATTTCTTTGTGGAGGTAAGGTATAAGATGGTTGTGAGGCTTGGGGAAAGGATCGAGGGGCTTGTGGGGTTTGACCAATATATGTGGGTTGTGCCCCCATTTGGGATGGTATCTGCAAATAATTGGTGGTTGGCTGGGGTGGTGGATTACCTCCTAGAAGTGGCATTGAAAAGTAGTTGGTAATTGGAGGTAATGGATTAGTTGGTGGTGAAGGTGGTGGGAATTGAAAGCTTGGGAATGGAACTGATGGGGTTTGATAGCTTTGTGGTTGGATTTGGAAGCTTGGTAGAGTGGTGGCAGGGGATGGGGTCACTTGGGAGCTTGGTAGAAAATTGGTAGTAGCTTGTGGGATTTGATAGCTTTGTGGAGTGAGGGTAGTAGCTTTTAGATTTGTGGCTAATGGTATTGAGCTCCCAAGACCTAATGGAAATGATGGGATTGTGCTTTGGGATGCAGTGAACAAGCTGGGGGTAATGAAAGGTTGATTACTTGGCCCCATGGGTGGCATCCCTGTTGTATATTGCTGAGGTTGGCCAAAGATGCTAGCACTGATTTGGGAGATGAGTGGATTTGGAAGGCTGGGTTGGGGAGTAGCAGCAGCAATAGTGAAGGGGGTGAATGGTAAGGTGTTTTGGGTAAAGGGGGTTTGGAGTGGAGAGGTATGAACCAAGGATGGAGTGGTGGTGGCTGGGTTGGCTTGCGGCATGGAGATTTCAAATTGGGTGGATGATGGTATGTTTGGGTCTGTTGGATCATATGGATTGGCTGGAGGCTCTTCTTTTGGCATATATTGAGGATAATTTGGATCATAAGAGCCTATGGGTGGTGGTAGCTGCCCAAACAACGGGTGAGATGGATCTAATAATGGAGGGGGTCTTCCAAAGTCAAAGGTTCCTACATTGTCCCTTCAAAAATTAGCCATGATTGTCTCTTTGTTCTTGTCTATAATGGCATTTACCAATACTGCATTTCCTGGTTGGTTCATGAAAGCTTCAATGTCAGTAGATGATGACATACCTTTCTCTGGGCTAAAGGATAGCTAAGTGCTCAAGGGGGGTGAGGCTGTTCGATCCAAATGATAGGGCTCCATTGTTTCTTTCTTCTTGGCTAAGTGAGTGACGGGTGGCATGAAAAATGCTCCTAGGGATGAGATGCAACAAATGCTGGTGGATGCAAAAGGGGGAAGGCTTTTCTATGTAAATGATTTCCTAGGTTGAGGCAAAGCTATATGACAAAACCTAAGGGGGATTGGGTTTGGGATTCTAACTTCAAAGATATGTTGCCAAAGCACAAAAGGTCTACTTTCCTATGTGCAAGCTTGGTGGTGATTGTGTCAACTTAAGGATAGACTGATGATCCTTTAGGAAGAACATGAGATTGACCACTTGTGGATCCCAACCTTTAGCTCAAGGTGATGAGGGATGACAAGTGACCAAGCTAGATTACCCTAGACAAAGCTCTGTCAAAGGGATAACCTTGGTGAGATTGGTGGATTTGAATGATTTTAGGAATGGCAAACTTTTAGCAAGGTGACAACAATTTTGAAAGCTTAGATGTACAGTTTTTGGATTGCTAGCTATATGGTTTGATTCTAAATGAGATGGATGAGCTAATAATGCTTAAGGGGATAACCTAAGATGGCTGACTTTTCTACAAAGATGACTCTAAGGTGAAGCTTATCCAAGAAGGTGTGGAGAAACAAGGGTGTCTAATCATAGAAATCATGCCTAGTTGGTAAGGCATAAGCAGGATTAACTCCTGGATGTTGGCTAAATTTGATGGTGCACTCTAACCAGGCCTCTTGAAGTGCTTCGTTGGCAGCTTTATCCTCTACTTTGTGGAGTTTGGAAATTCAAGGACTTGGTGTTAGTTCCTTTCTCTTGGCTGAAAGTTCTTGGTATGCCTGAGATGGTTTGAGTTTAACTTTGTGGAACTTCTGTTTGGGTTTGGGTTTCTCTGACATCAATTCTTAAATCTTCTTGGCTTTGAGAGACCTTGGTTGTTTTTCTTCAACTTGTTCAACTTCTAGAATAGGCAGTGACTACACTAAGTATACCCCAAGCTAGGATTGACCAAGTTTGGCAAACATTCATTCAACAAATAAAAAAGCAAGCAATAGATAGAAACAATCAGATAGAAGTTTTGATTCCCAGAATGTGATACTTGCACCAAGGAGTGTGTGTGTTCTACAAATGTTTCGATCAGTCACTTCAAGAACATTAACATCCTAGATGGTTGTCTACAAGGCTGACAGTTGGTTTAGTTAGGGAGTCCTCGATATACCCAAGCTACGTGAGGCCCAAATCCATAGATGAAACCAAAAAGATGTCACACAGCCAAGAGGAGCGGTAACCCACTTCTCCTCTTTCACTTCTCAAGGGTATAAAGTTCCTTGAGGCTTAGCCCGAGTGACAAAATCTTGATCCCAAGAGAGGTGTCTTTCGATTCACCTCCCAGATCTTATACTCCGTCGGAATGTGAGAATTTAGGTCGTCCAAGGGGTGATGAAATCCCCAAGCAGGCCTCCTAAAAAGAAACAAGGTTTTGGATCCTAATCTTATGCACCCAAGATGGCCTCGAAAGACGACAAGGGGAGAGAAGACTTGGATGACCTTGGACTAAACAAAATATGCTTTTTCTTTTACCAACTAACTCTTATGTGTGCTAATCTAGACTTTGCAAGCACTCATGTTTAAGAGACAATGTTCAATTCCAACTTGAAGCGCCAACAAAAGTAAATCGATTGAAGAATGCAAACAAGAAGAAGAGTTAGGGTCAACAAAAGAAAACTCGCGCACCCGAAGGCCCTCCATGTCAAGTATCGATTAATTTCCTTTAAAGCATTCAACAGTTGGTGTAATTTTGTTTTTAAGCCCAAAGCAAAGATGTGTGAGACTCGATTTGTCAAGCATGCGCCTGGAGGCCCTCCACGTTAATATTTGTTCAATTTTAGTACCCAAATGAAGTGTGATCGATTTGATCTAGATTTTTGGTCATTTAAGAATTTTGATAAAGTTAAAGCAAACGTTCAAAGACCAAGTGAGTGAGCTAGATTGTGGAACGTTTAACACCTTTTTCAAGTAGACCCATCCCCATGAATGGCGTTGATATTGCAACCAATGGTTAATATTTGATGGGTGATTAGAAAAGAGGTGAGTCCAAGGAACTACTCAAATTTATTTTTGTAAATTTGTGTTTAACTTAACGAAGTTTCTTAAATGTCCAAAAATCAAACTTTGCCTAAATTGCATGTGGAAAAGAGATTTGTTTTGTTCAATTTTAGAAGCTCCAAATGAAGTGTTTGATATTGCAATGGTTAATTGATCCTTGGCATTCAAGATTGGATTTGTTGTTTTAATCATGCATTCAAGAAAAATTTGATTTTAATCCATGGCATTCAAGAGTGATTTTAGCAACATGCATTCAAAGACAAGTGGTTAAACATTCAAGTTTTTTCCTTTGAGCATTCAAGATTGAGATTTTGTGTATTGTTTTAAGAACTTTGAAGTGCTTTCTTTTAACCTTAGATCATTCAAGATTGTTTTGGACTCAAAAGTGAAAATTATTCTTTGGTCTTTGGTTTGCATTCAAGATTTTGTGTTATAGTTTGCATATTTTAAGCCCCAAAAATGATATTCCTAGATTGTTTTGATGCATGAAAAACCTAAGAAACATTCAAGATTTTGCAACAAGACATTTGTTTGGAACAAATAACAAAGCTTTTTAGGACAATTTTGGCAACCATTTAGGACTCTTAGTTTTCATGAGATTTTTAAAAGAACTTTAAAATATTTGCAAATGAGGTTCATTTTATCCTTGATTGATGCTTTGAGTTTGATTTAGATTTTAGTGTGCACTTAGTGTTGATTTTGAACCTTTTGAAATGGAAACTTGAAGTTCTTTTTAAATTCCCTAAAATGAAGTGTTCCTAATTTTTGCATGAATGCATCTAAAACCTTGATGTTGCAAGGATGCAAATGATTAGATTGGTTTAGTTTCACTTGTTAAAAGATTTTTTCTTTTTTGCAAATTTTTAATTTTTCAATGGATTTAAGTATGATTCGGGGGTTCATTTTAAGAACTAAAAAGAAGTGTGTATGATTTTTCTTCCTTAAAAAAAAAATGGCCAAGATCTCCCACAAGAAGAAGAAGAAGAAGTAGATGGAATAAGAAAAATATAGACAAGAAGAGGAAGAAGAATTTCAAGTTCTTTGTCCACCTATAAGCTTGAAAAATCTGCAAACACTATGAGATAGATTATGAGTTCCTTTGTCTTCTTCATGCTCATGTGGACCTACAAAACCAATTTATACAATCCTACCAATCACAAAAACAAGTAAAATTAGCCAAAATCAGCAAATGACATACAAAACTTGACTAAAAAAGCTAACGAAGATGACCCATGCGGGGTCCCACCGAGAGTGCCAAAATGTATATGATCAATGTTAGTATGCTAATAGAAACCAAATTTAAATAAAGCTTCTACAAACTAAACAAAATTCATAAACTTCAAGATAGACTAAGATGAGCTCTCAATTGAGAATATGAGCCATTAATGGGCTCTCTCAATGAGAAGCTCTCTTGTTGAGTAGCTTTGTCTAAATAGATAGGATGTATGCTCAAACTTTATGCTTCAAAAAGGGCTTCAAATGGAGTTGGAATTTGGGTGTGAGTGTATGATTTTGATGTAAAATGGCTTCTCAAAATGGCATTATGACTTTACTTCATGGATTGTGTTATTTTGCAAAGGGGAAGGATCCAATTTATAGGCAAGAGGCTTGAGGGATTGAGGGCTAAGATGCAAGGATGGGTAAAAGCTCATGGAGAGCTCAGATTGCATGAGAGGAGAGCACATGGATTGTGCTTCCTTACAGCCAATCAAAGAGTGACACATGTCACATGGTGAGAGGATGGAGGAAAGGGGAAGGATGAGTCAACAAAGGAGGCTCAAGGGATAAAATCTTCATAAAGACCCTCATAATGACTTGTAAGAGCAATAAAAGGGCTTGGAAGAGTCATTTATGGTCTAGTGGGCTTCATAAAGTTTTATGGTTGAGATATTTTGAGGGTGATGAGAGCAATTTTGACTTGGACTTGATTAGGAGGGTTTTAAGCTTGCTTAGGCTTGTGCAAATGATTAGAGGATGGATTAGGATGGTTTAGGATTAGCTTAGGGATAGGCAAGTGGATGACATTTAATGAGGGTGGGTGAAGGAGGAGATATTTGTTAACTTTGGCTTGGGTTAGTAAGTTTTAACCCATGTTTAGAGAATGTGACAAGGTTAGGAGGGGATTAAGATTAGGTTTAAAGACATCTTCTAGAAGAGTCTAGACTTTGGATGAGGATAAAGACTTTCTAGAATAGTCTAGAATTTCCTAGGATGAGGATGAAGACTTTCTAGAAGAGTCTAGAACTTCTTACGATGAGGATAAATTAGATTTTTAGGAAATAAATAAAGTTTTATTTATTTCAAGGGTTTGGGTTGAGGAGATATTTATTAAAACTTTTTTAATAAACATGAAGATTAATATTTAATCTTAATTAAATATTTTGAGTTGGGATTAGGGGTAGGAAATGATGGGATTAGCCTTTAATCAAAATTAAAGAAGGATTAGAAGATTTTGGAAGAGTTTAGTGGTCTTAAGGAAATTGGCCAAGTTTTGGGCAAAAAATAAATTTTTTATTTATTTTGAGTTTTTTGGTCAATTTATTAATTAAATAATTAATAAATAAGGAAATAATGTTTAAATAAGATTTAAACATTTTTGGGAGGGATTACTTAATTAAATATTTTTAATTAAGATAAAGGGATTTAATGGCATAAAAATTAATTAAATAATTAATTAATAAATGATGATGTCATCAGGACTTTTTCAGAAAATAAAAATACTTTATTTTCTAAAGGTTTTTAGGTGTCTACAATGCAGACTCTAGAAATAGATTCGAATACAAATTCATATATTCCCTTATCCTTGGAATTGGTTTCATGTCAAGAGGACTACTTAAATAATGGAGAAACAAGTGTTGATCAAGACCAAGATTCATTCATCCCCTTTCAAATCTTCCAAGATCTTGTGCCTCCATCTCAAGAGTCACATAGTCCTCCATCTCCCATGTCATGCACCTCTACTAAGCAAGATCAAGATATTCCTTCCACCATCCCTAAGGAGACTATTAAAGACCAAGAGAAGGATAGTTTTCCTATGTTACCTAATATTCCTTTTGAAGAAAGTGTTCACTCACTCTCTTGTTCTACCTCACTACATTCACTTCAAAACTATTCTCAAGCTTTAAATACTCCTGTCAAAGGTATTGCTCCTATAATAGTTACTCATAAAACTATTGATGGCTTTGGTCATGTTGCTCACTCTAAAGATGTAGATATCCCTACTCATGGTCCATTCACATCTTCTAAATTTATTCTTGGTCCCTATCCATCTAAGCTAAAATCTTCAAGTCTTCCATCCATATTGGGACCTTATGTTCCTCTATCTTCTACTTCCATTCTCAGCTCATTACACATTCCTCCTACCCTACCCCAAGATCAACAAAGATACACATATTTGAACTCTTCACATCCATCTTTCCATCTAAACCAGTCATATTGGCCTCATTCATCCATAAATCCCAAGTCCTTTGGAAGCAATTTGGATGATCAACTCAAACACAAGTGCATGAATCCATCCTCAAAAGTTCACTATGTCTCCTCTAATCGACATGTGAATGTCAAGAAGAAAAAAACAAAAAAGAGATCACAAAGGTCCACTATTCAAAGAGCTCAACCAAAGAAAATGTGGATTCTTAAATCTATTATTGAGGAAATGTGTTCCAAAGAATCTAATGAAAAATCAAAAGCTCTATGGATTCCCAAGTCTCTTTTGAAGGACTTGAATATAGAAAACAAATCAAAGTTGACATTCAAGCTTCCAAAGGTTTCCACTCCATCTCCTTCCCAACATCTTCCTAAAAAGGTTTCAAAGCCTTCCAATCCACCTTCCTCCAAAATTATTCCACTACCTCATGCATCTAAACCTCATACTATTTCATCCATACTTCCTCCATCATTCCACTACCCTTCAAGGTGTGTGTCAATGTTGATCTTGCCCACTTTTTCTTCTACCCTTGCACATCCCTTTCAATACCATATCCACTCCACCTTCTATCCTTCCCCTTTTATCCTTCCATCCCATTTATCGCATCCATAGCCTAAAACCTTATCCTCCATATACCTTTCCTACTATCTCCCCTCCATTACCCTATCAGCATCTTTAAGCATACCTTTCTATGGTCTTGGCTTATCATAATTTATCCTTCCAATAGGAGCACTATTCAAATTGAAGAAAGCTTGAATTCTTTCCAAAAACTCTAAAATTCCAAAAAAATGAAAAAAAAAGAAAAAAAGAGAAAAAAAACAAAAAAAACCAAAAAAAAAGTGCCTTGGTTAAAACTTGGAAAAAGGTGCCTTGGTAGCAAAAGTAAAGAAAAATAAATCCATCCTATGGTGAAAACCACTTCTTGTGGCGCCTTGGATAAGTACCATGACGAAAACCTGTTAAATAGGCATCATGCATAATTCTTCCATCCATGCAATCCTATCATGATCTTGCTTATCCTTCAGATGTCCTCATCTCAAGTCATTCACTCATAACCTCCATAACAAACTTTTCTATCCTATTTAGTTAACCCTTTGGTCTTGATCAATGAAAGAAAGAAGAAAACTCAGTTCTTAGCAATCTCTTGACATGGTCATTTTCTTGGATTCCTTACATGATACCCTTCATTACACCATGAGCTTGTATTGTTATATCCTTTTTCCTAGCTTGGGTAATCTTGTGAAGGCTTTCCTTGAGGGTAACATTCACTGCTTCATACTCCTTGCCTATCTATTTCCACTTATCCACCAGCTTGCTACTACATCTCATCCTACACCTTGCTAGACACTAGAGAAAAATCAAGGTGATCTTTCTTGAAAGCTAGTAATCTCTGACAAAGTTCTAAAAATTTGAAAAAATCTAAAAATTGCAAAAAGTCCTAAAAAATTGTTACCCTGGTGAAAACCTAGCAATAGGTGCCTTGCTAACACCAAAAAAGTGAAAATTCTCAAAAATTGAAAAAAATCAAAAAAAGAAAAATACAAAAAAATTGAAAAAATAAAAAATACAAAAAAATCAAAAAGAGAAAAATACAAAAAAATTGAAAAACAAGAAAAGTGCCATTGGTGAAAACCTGGAAACAGGCATCATGGTAGCAAAGAAAGAAAAATCTTGCCAAGAAGGTGAAAACCTGGTAAACAGGCGCATCTTGTTCCTGATGCTCCATCTTGCAGCGCACCTTCTAGCTTTCTGTACAATCGCTTTCATGCTTTCATTTCTTGCTTTTCCTACTTTCAGCTCATGTATCCATGAATTGAGTCTTTTTACAGCTCGGGGGCATTCCCCTCTAGTGTCACTCTTTTTGAGATTCTCCTCATAGAATCTCCTTCACGACAGTCACCAGTGGTTCTCACTGCGTTTGCCTATTGTCGCTAGTGTCACTCTTTTTGAGATTCTCCTCATAGAATCTCCTTCGCAACAGTCATCGGTGGTCCTCACTACGTCTGCCTACTATCGCCAATGTCACTCTCTTTTCGAGATTCTCCTCATACAATCCCCTTCATGACAGTCACCAATGGTCCTCATTGCATCTGCCTACTGTCGCCAGTGTCACCTTTTCGAGATTCTCCTCATAGAATCTCTTTTGCAACGGTCACTAGTTGTTTCAGTTGTGTCTGCCTATTGTTGCTCGGGTTATGTCTCCATATTCTTTTATGGAAGATCTCTCTTGAGTTAGTCACCAGTCATCTTGGTTGTGTCTGCCTATTGATGCTCAGTCCTTCTTAGGTTCTTCATCGTGAAGATTCCTCTTTGACCTTAGTCACTAGTTGTTCTAACTGTGTCTGCCTATTGTTGTCACCCTACTGAAGAGATTTCTTTCAAACATGTTTTGGACACTAACACTTGACATCAATCCTAAAAACAATGAACTCAAAAATGATATACTTGTTTGGATATGCTAAGCTTTTTCTTTGTTTGCTTTGTTTTTGCTTTATCATATCTCCTCGAGCAACTTGATGATGTCATCTTCAACTAGAGAAGTAATGACTAGGGGCACGATCTTTTCTTTGCTTTTTGTTTGCAGTTTAGTTCCAATAAGTTGATCTATTCTTATAAGAGGGGTGTCCACTATAAGAGCCTCCATCTCATATTGGATGGTCGTGTGTACCTCGACTCCTTTTATACAGATACATCAATAACATTGGTTCTTTTCCTTGTTTGTTGGAGTGAATTCTTCATTCTACAGTACATACTAATACTCGTCCTATTAAGTGAACGTACGGGTCACAAAGAGTATATCCAGCACACTTAGACTGTCTTAGGTTACGAATGCAAGGGTCATTGTGGATAGAATAAATACTGAGTACTTAGCATAAGATGCATCTCCTATGTGTTTGGTGTGTCTATTATGCAAACAACATTCTGGTCATCCTAGTGTTTATGCTTTGATGTTTATGTTAACTTGCTACATTAAAAGGGACAAATGTTCTGGTCATTCTGGCTTCTTGTGTCTCGAATGCTTACATTCAATCCTGATAAACCAATAACATATGTTATATTCATATTTCCATGATTGCAATGTTAGTGGGAATTGTATAACATACACGCTTTGTTCTATATCGTGTGATGATTAAATATCGAGGCTCGGTAACCAGACCTAGGGTTGCATTTAACATAGGCTTGCATTGCATACTTCACTTGCATAAGCATGTGATTCAATTACAAATCTACTTTCACCTTCTTTGATGAGGGATTGTTGATCTCTTCAAAGAATCATGTTCTTTCACGAACTACACAAATGATTGATTAATCACCCTCTTGGCTACTTTGGTTGCTCTGAACCCATTTTTTAGGATCGAATTCAAAATCTGACACACTTAAGTGGTTCAAAATGCATTTTAAATTTTTTTGTGCAATACAAATCTTTCTGATACTTTTCAATTCTTGAAATCTTTTCAACTCAAACTTGGTCTTTTGCATCTCGAAATCAATTCGGATCAACCTCCAAATTTCTTTTGGTCATACTGATCTCTTAATATTTCTTCAGATCGTTCTAATCTCTTCATATTTCTTTAGATTATTCTGAGCTCTCCAAATTTCTTCAGATCATTCAGATCTCTTCATATTTCTTCAAGATTGTTCTAATCTCTTTATATTTCTTCTGATCATTCTAATCTCTTTATATTTCTTCTGATCATTATAATCTCTTCTATATTCTACTAAACCTTGGATTTCTTCTCTATCTTTCATCATTCTCCTTACATCATACTTCTGGTGTGTCATCTTTCGATTTCGCTCCTGAGGGGGCAGGATGATTACATCATTGAACTAAATTTCAACTCATTTTGAGCCTCATTGCTTGGGGTATCTGGTTCCCATCTTATGTCCTTATCACTTGGGGCATCTCATCACTCGGGGCATCTTGCACCCTCTTATATGGCATCTTTTCCATCTATCTTATCTTTTCATCAAATGGATCAACCTTATAACATCTCTTCTCAGAGTTCGATGGACAGGTATTGGGGCAATCTAAACCCCGACTCCTGAGGATCAAGCCTTGTTATGGGGATGATTCTACAACTCATGATTAGACCTTGTTATCTTTTATCAATTTCAGGTATCTAGGTGTTCTTCTATCTGGATCCTTGAATGTTAAGCTCCATTAAGGAGATGATCTTCTAAATGCTATCAATTTCATGTATCTAGGTTTCCTATTTGGATCCTTGAAGGTTATGTTCTATACTGGAGACGATATTCTAAATGCTATCAATTTTAGGTATCTAGGTACTTTGCTTGGATTCCTTGGGATTAAGCTCTATTCTAGAGATAGTCCTTAAAAGCTTATCAATCGGTCTTCGTATCATCAACTTTGAAACGAATCACATCTTCACATTAGGCTTTCTGATTTTCTTTGAATTGAACGTCTTGCTTGCACATTCATTCAAAAAGGGACAAAATGTAATACCCCAAAATTGGCTCATTGCCATCTCAACCAATTTTGGTCTATTTCTAATCGATTTCTAAAGACCTATTCTAATAGGTAATTCTTATTCTACCACTCGCTACTTGACTTAATTGTCAAATGTAGAAAACCTAAATCTGCATTCATCATACTCTTTATTTAATTCCTATAGTAGGTATTCATATTAGCCGCATTAAACCTACTTGATTTAATTATAATTTAATTTAAAGTATTCATACTTTATTAAATTAAATTATCTCCTAAGGCTAATGTATTATGGGATTAAATTTATTTAATTTAATAAATACACCTATCTTGATTAATTAAATGTAATTATTTAATTAAATGGGAAAGGTATTTCTAATTAATTAAAGAAAATTATTTAATTAAATGGAAAGCTATTCTTTAATTAATTAAACAAAGTTACTTAATTAAATAGGAGTAATTCCTAATTAATTAAATATAGTTATTTAATTAAATAAGAAAATGTCTCTAATTAATTAAATAAAATTATTTAATTAAATAGAAAATATATTTATGAGAGCATGTCTCATTTTATTAAATTAAATATCTCTCCAAAATCCTTCTTCAGTTCAAAAAGGGAAATTCCTAGTTCACTGTTGATCAAAAAGGAATTAAATCAGTTAACTCCCTTTAATTTGGGAATCTTCCTTTATGACTAAACTTCACCTTTAATCTTGACCATTGACTGAAATCGATCTCAATCATTGATGGATTCCAGGAAAGTCTATTTAAGAGACCCTCATCTCTTCATTTTTAGAGGATGAATTTGGGAATTTGCATCGAATTGCTGCTAAAATTCATACTCACATTTGCTCATATTTTACATACATTTGTATCCTTAGCTTAATTTCATTTAGCATAATATGCATATGATTAATCTAGTTTCCTTTACTTGTTCTTAGATTAGAATGTATTTCTCATTCTAGATTAATTTGCACAATCATATAGATTAATTTCATTTCTTAAATCCTTCATTCTTAGAGGGTTTGGTTGCTTAACACCTCAAATATGAGGATATCTAACAAGCAAAATCCCTTTAGATAGAAGGCAACAGGTCACTTTGCTGGCTGATTTTCAGATGAACAATCCAATGTTCATTTCGGGATGAATCCGCAAATAATGACCATGTTGAAGTGTGTGTGTGTTAGCAGAGGCCACATATTCATGCATACAGTATGTAGCCATTAGAGCTACAAGTTTAAAGTTCATTGAAGTTTGAAGTTTTACCAGTTTAGGGTTATTTTAGGGTTTTCTGGTTGAAGCTGAATGCTCCCAGATTTTGTAATGTTTTAAATCAAATTTGAATAGAAAGCAAGCAAGCATACTTGAATCCATTGTTCTTCTTCTATTCATTGCATTTGAGAAGTTTGTTTAGAAGCTTCAAGCTTTGGCTCTCTAGTTTTAATGGTGGAAACATTCCTGTTGAAATTTTACTATGTTATAATTTTTCAATTTGAGCTAAGCTCACTCAGCATCCATTGTTGTCGAGTATTGCCTTTGAGTGCTGAGCTTTTCTTGTGCCGAGCTAACTCGACACCTACTACCTATCACTCGGCACCTTCACGTGCCAAGCAACCTGTCACTCGACACCTTCACGTGCTGAGCAAATTGCCACTCGGCTCCTTCAGGTGCTGAGCAAACTAGCACTCAACAACTATTAGTGCCGAGCAAAAATTTTAAGTTGTGATTTATTTCTCACAAAAATGGTCCACAGCTAATAGAAAGGGCCAAAATTCTAGAAGGAAAATAATGATAAATAGAAATGGAGATGAGGCAAGGTTCTATGGGAGGAGCTTGGGTTCTATTTTTGTAGAGCAAGTAATTTTTTGGAAGGGCTGAAGGTTTAATTGGTATATTTTTTAGTCAACAATGTGTTAATTATTTTAAGAATTTAATTATGATAGTAACAAATAATGATATGATAAATTTAAATTCTTCAAATGATATTCATGGGACCACTGGCTTCCTTAAATTAAGTAGCTAAAGTTTTAAAGCTCAAAGAAATCAAGAAAATTTATTGGACCTTTCCCCTTTAAATATTCCTAAAAAATCTCAACAAGTACCAAAGAAGCCCCCCTCCAAAGGACCCAGCCTAAGGAGGAGTAAAATTTTTGGCATTGTTTTAATGTTTTAATGTTTTTCCCATTAATTAAGAAGTGTAATGAAAACATTAGTCCCCGTGAGATAGTAGGGACTAATAATTCAAAAAGAAGGATTAATTTAACATACATGGTTCATCAGTATGATAAATCAAAATAACTTGACAAAGAAACAACAAAAATAAATGTCCAAAACATATGATGTCTTGAATGTTCAAAGAACAATCACCCTCACTATGCCTTTCAATGATTGTTGGGACAATAATACGATGTTGTAATTTGAGTGTCTTGAATGGATCACCCTCACTATACCTTTCAATGATTGTGGGAACAATAATACGATGTTGTATTGTGTAATTAATTCTATTTTTAAACCTAAGACATGAAGACATATGAAGGGTTCAAAAATATTATCATTCTAAACTTGTGCCTATATTATCTGTGTTTCCACTATGCTTTTGCATTTTGTTATCATTTTAATACTTTATTGGTTTTGAGTATAATTAGTTAGTACTAATTGTTGTAATTATCAATTTTACTTTGTTTTATCATTTAATTATTTATAGTTAAAATTATTTTTCTTTTCAATAATCTTTTTAAATTTGATTTATAATTATTTAAAATGAATAACTTTGATTTATTATCTATTATTTTTCCTTAGTAATCAAAGACATATAATAGAAATTTTATGTTATAGTTAACATTTAGTAGCTATTATGTTGATAATTTTGAATAATCAGGTTTTTAGTTTTTGTTCAAGAATAAAAACAACAAAAAATAAACATAACAATTAGAAATCTTTTTAAAAAACTAGAATATAAATAATTGAAGTTAATATTGAATATCATATTGCTTTCATTATTAGTTTGGTATCATATTTGATGAATTCAAGTAATGTTGGTTATTATATGTATATGTATATGTATGTATCTGTGTGTGTGCATTCGTATCTATGTGAGATTAATTATTTTGTTTTGATTGTTTAGTTTATCATATATCTATATGATATTTTCATTCTCTTAACATAATTAGAGACTAGTAAATTTTATGTCAATTATATCAAGGGATGTCAAAAGATAATATTATTATATTTATAATTATAAACTTAAATGTAGTAATGATTCATAGTCAATTATGTGGTTTTTGAGTTGAATTTTAAACTATGAGGTGAATATGCAACCATTGTATGCTCTCACCTCTCCTAATGAATCATGTGATGGTTATGAAGTCATCCATGATATGTTGGTTACCACTTGATGATAAATCTTGGAAGGATAAAATAATATGGTTGTACATAATTATTTAGATATTAAATTGCTAAAATTACAAGGCTTGATTATTGATGTACAATATATGATATAATATATGTGAAATTAATTTATTTGGAACTAATGTGGACTTATTATGACTATGAATGGTCATAAATTGCTCCCTAACATTTGCAAGCCAATTAAATATGATTGTAACATCATTATTTCATTTGAATATTTGATTCTTTATTTCATTCATGAATCTAGATGTTAATGTAGTTATACATGACAAAAATTCATTATGAAATCAATTACTTCTAAAGTGCACTAAATGAATCTATTTAGCATCACACATTATAACCAATATTAATACATAGAAACGTTTTGGAACAAAAAATTAAATTTCTTTTCTAGGTAGAAAGAAAATTTCTCCAACTAAACTTCATGTTGAACATCCATTTAGGTGCTTACAAGTATATCCATATTTCTATCCCTATTTTACTTAAGTGGATAATAGTGAATGGAGAATTATCAAGAAAAATCAAACACTAGAAAAGGTTGTGTCCCCACTTGTATATTTTTACAAACATGATTTTAAACAAACTACATATTCCATACACCTAGTTGTCTAATATATTGATCATGTGGATGTATGCGGTATGTAAATAGACTATAAAGTAAAGAAACTTCTAGTAATTTAGTTATATTTTATTTTACTCTTGTAAAATTATTGTTAAATCTACTTATTGTTTTGATAAGTAGGAGATGGGGTTGCAAGCTTTGGGTTTAACCATGGAGGAAACTCTGTAGTTAAGCGCACTCGGGCTGGAGTAGTACTGGGATGGGTGACCTCCTAGGAAGTCCTGGTGCTTCACTCCTATGAGCATCACCTAGATCCAATGAGTGCTAAGTGTTCCATTTATTCTCATGAGAGATCGATTCATGTTGAATGACACTCATGAAATATGGGTCAATGAGTTTGACTCAAAATCACATAGTTAAATCCTGATAGCAATATCACTACTTAATGTTTTATTAGTGTGGATTGGTATTATTAATAACATTAATGACATTTTTAGAACTATGTATAGTATTAAAATTCACAACTTTCTTTAGTACATTTTAAATAAGATTTTGTGTGTAGATCCTAGACTTATGTAGTTTCCTTTATTTGTACTTCCATCTCACTTTCTCTTTCTCTTTCAATTGAATCTACATCTAATAGTTATGTATCTTTAATTTTTATTTTAGTATATTTTATTTGTATTCATCACACTCTAAATGCATAATCTCTCTCATAGGATATGATCTTATACATGTTATACAAAAGATATCAATTTTAATGTTTCTTTTCTATTTGTTATATATTAACTTTGTAGTATTTCTTATTACATGTACTTTTATATTTTCTTTTTCTTTTTCTATCAATCAACAATATTTTAAAAATAGATACATATAAAAAGAATATTTAAACAAGAGAAATAATAACTTCTTCATATAAAATAATAGTTCATTATACCTCATAATTCTATCAAAACATTCTTTCAAAATGAACAGAAAATAAAAGAAACTAAATTTATAAAAGTCAATATGAATTAATTCTAACAATAAAAGAAAAACCACTAGATTGAAAATCACAACATTGACTATAATTCCGAGTTAACCATGTGGATTCATTGTAGTTACAACTTTTTCTCTCTCTATCTTATAGACAAATAAGTACACAACTACTTTTTTAATATAAAAGTTGGTCAAGTTGAGACAAAAGTCCCTTGGACGACCTTTGGATATTAATTATTTTGCTCATTTTCATACAGGATATTTATGGAAAAATTATACCACATGCTGACAAACACTAGAATAGGCGATGGAGAGAGATAGAAACATGTCCGATTCTGCAAAGCTACTCTTTCGTAGCATCCTACTGTTGAGAGAATGGGCAAATGTATTATGAATAACGTACCTCTGAATGAAAAGGAAAAACCAAGGAAATAGACAAAGCTCGTCAGTGCAAGATGGGTTGGTGATAGGACAGTGACCTGAAAATTCAGTGTGAATGGAATCATAACTTACATTGTAGCATAGATTTTTGCAAAAGAAGATAAACGAAGAAACATCATAGAGGGAGGATCAGCCAAAAAAGTGCGATCTAGGAGGATTGTGATTTGATTGTTCAAAGACATGAACTAACTCTGAATGAAAGGGAGGATAAATGGCAAGGATAAAGACACATGAAGATACAATCTATTTGTTTTTGTTGGGCCTCCATATTTTTGGACATGCCTATCACATATTATGGTTATTACGTCAGATGTAATAAAGTTTTTGCTCTGATTCATTGTGTATTTATGCACAGTCAGATGCTATTTATGACTCCTGATATGTCGCAGATCTAATGGGAAGAATAGTGTTTTGATTTGAAGATAAATATGGTTTTCAAGTGATCATAAATTACGTACATCAGAAGTTATAGCAACAACTTTCTATTTCAAAGGATAAAACAAATAAAAGCACTGTGATAGGATCACACGTTATCAATTCATGATAAGAACATCAATATGTCAAAGATAAACTTCCCAATTGAAAATTAAGATAAATTGGTTTTGAAATTATTGTGCATCAGAAGTTGCAGTAATGGTTTATTTTTCGAAGGATAAAAACAGCAAAATCATTGCTATATAACCATAGGATTAAGCATGATGGCCCCTACAAAATAAGCACGAGAACACTAAGATGCCAAAAATAAAGATAAATAATAGAAAATTAAGATAAGTTAGGTTTGAAGTGATAATCATTGTCACATCACAATAAGAATAAAACATGATGCAAACCAAAAGAACAAAAACAAGAACATCATAAATTGATTTTAATGTGACTATAAATAATGCCCATCAGAAATCATACTAAATCTTTAATCTCCAATAAGAAAAAACAAAAAAAAGTTGTTGCTACATCGTACTAAGATTAAACATGATCCAGAACCAAAAGACAAATAAACGTGAACACCAAGATGTCAAAAATAAACATAAATAATAGAAAAGTGTTATCAGGGAAAGCATCTAATCGTTTAATAGTTCATGATATTTTGGAAATCAATTCAATTAAAGCTATTGAGTTTCATGTTAACATAAAAGACATTTAACATCAGCTAGTTACTGGAGGTAGAAATGTCCCCACACAAATTGAAAATGCTCACATATGAAAATCTCGCAGTTAAAGAGTCACTACAAGTGTTTCTGCAGACTATCTCTATAGCAAGTTTAAGTATAATAGGGAAAAAAAGGTATATAAATATGACAATAAAGTGAAACCAACATCCATGCAGTGTCATTTTGTTGATTAATTTCTCAAAACAAAGAAGAAATCAATGTGGATGAGATAGCCATAAATTTGTCTAGTTAAAAGTCAAGGGAAAACAAGTCATCTGCAAATACTAGATACAGTGGGGAAAGGAAGAGTAGGAAGAATCTGAAAGGGAAAAGTAGAAATAGAGAAAGGAACATTCAAAAGTTTAGTACCAACTAAAGTGGACATAGCCACTGAAGTTTTTTACTATAGTTGTGGGCAATGTAGATACCATAACAACTGCATCGTTTTGGAATACAAACAACTTACATATCAGACCCAAAAGGATTTGGGATAGGCCCTATCCTTAGCGAGGTTAAAAGTTAAAACAAGCAGTCAAAGTCAACTTAATGTAGAATAAACACACAAAAGGAAGAAATGACGACAAAAGGCAAGGAAACATGAGACAAAAGGACTATGACCAAGATATGGAATAAAAGAATACAATAAGTTTGTAGAAGGAATATACCTTCATTTATGTCAACTCTCAGAGAATGGCTTAAACATCACACACTAAGCTTAATTGTTAAATCAAAAGTGTTAAATGGTTAAAGTTGACTTTTTTTCCCAAGCTTAATTCTTCCCTTGGTATGTGATGTTTAAGGGTGGCCGATCCTCACATCAAACGATATCTAATGTACAAAGGATTTAAAAGCAAGTGGAGGTCTCCTAAGATAATGGAGTTTATAGTTAAGTTTCAATGCTTTACGGAAATATTAGTTTCAAAATGTTGAATACTTACATAATTTTCTAGTCTTTTAGGAATATGGATTATTAATTTTTAAGTTTTATTGGTTTGTTATAAGAACAATTATCAAGAACAATTATCAAGTAAGGAAGATTGCATAGTATCTGACAAAGTTGGACAAAGTAAATGTATCTTTTATAAATGGATTATAGTTTTATTTTGACTTAAGTACAATTAGTTGCAAGTGAAGCAAGAAGAGTAACATAAATTGCAATCAGAACTCTATACTATTCCAACTCTAATGACCATCACTTTGTATATGTTGGATATCGAGTGACACATGCATTGTCCATGTGGCATGTATGTAGACAAATCATTCTTACCTATTTGACAAAAGCTAGTGCAATGAATGAATGTTTGAGTTATGGCTATCTTTACTATGAATATCATGAAGGTGGCAACACACTTCATATGTAGAGTAGTCAAGTGACACTAAAATGTCTACTCTCTTCATGAGAAGGATGCGTGGAGATCAATGACAATGTTGATTCAAGTGGTGGTAGTGTGGAGGTATGATCTAAAAAACTCTTAAAGAGGATTTGTGACATTAATCATTGTATAATTTAATAGATCACCTGCATGTATTGTGGTGAGCTTCTACTTACAATTTAGTGACCAAAGTATTCAAATGATAGTTTTATGTCTCAATTTACAATTATATAATATTTTGCTTATTACCCATTGTTCTTTCCTAGATAATAGGAGTGTAGTGTATAAGTATTACCTTAAGTTTCAAAGTCAAATGGAAATATTTCCTTTGGAAGGATAAATGATTTGATTTTTTCTTATTATTTTAAGTAATATGTATGTCAACCTATAATATTTTTGGGGTGAAGTGTTATGTAACTTAAGGGGTATCAATTTTATCAAAAAAAAAAAGAAGAAATTGCTCAAGAGGATTGCATAATGTTTCTATAAGCACATATATATTGGATAGAATAAAATTGTGTCTTTTTAATTCAATCAATTTTTTAGCTTGGAAAATATAGCTTGTAGCATGTCTATTTGTCACCTATTTTATAGGAACTTTACGTTGTAACTCAGACAAAAATTGATTTATATGAAATTTCATTAGTTTATGACAACAACTATAATAAGTGACCGCATCAAATTATGCTTTTATTTTTCATGCTATATTGGACCTTGCATTTCTGACTCCATGGAAGGAAACTTATTATTTTGAATTGAGAAAAGACCATTAAAATAATTAAATCAATCATGCACACCCAATCAAGAATACAAAAGTAAATGACTAAAAACATATTTTTTACCTTCACCTACCTATGAATCTTATCTCCATTGTCATCCTACCCTTTGAATGACTTGATTAATGATCTCGCAAATTTGATGATCAAATCCTTCTTAAAGATATTCTTCAAATGTGTGGAAATTATAGAAATTCAATTAAAAAACCAAGATGAGATCCTCGAACACTCTTAAAATAGACGAGATGATGGACAAGAAGTGGATTATGATCATAATTCCATTGTGATAATAGCTATTCTATAATGTTATAGAAATCCATTTAACTAAAGCTATTCAATTTCATGTTAACATAAAAGACATTTAACATTAGCTAGTTATTGGAGGTAGAAATGTCCCCACACAAGTTGAAACTACTCATATATGAAAATATTATAGTTAAAGAATCACTACAAGTGTCTCTACAGACTATTTCTATAGCAAGTTTAAGTACAATAGGAAAAAAGGTATATAAACTATATGGGGTTAAAGTGAAACCATCACCCATGTAGTTTTATTTTGTTGATTATTTTGTTTAAAAAATGAAACATTAATGTGGATGAGATAGCCATAAATTTGTCTAGTTAAAAGTCAAGGGAAAACAAGTCCTCTACAAAAAATAGGTAGAGTGGGAAAAGAAGAGTCTAAGTCATATACATACTAGGTAGAGTGGGGAATGGAAGAGTCTGTCATCTATAAATACTAGGTAGAGTGGGGAAAGGAAGAGTAGGAAGAATCTAAAAGGGAAAAGTTGAAATAGAGAAAGGAACATTCAATTGTTTAGTACCAAATAAAGTGGACATAGCCACCAATGTTTTTCGCTATAGTTGTGGGCAATGTAGATACCATAACAATTGTACTTTTTTGGGATACAAACAATTTACATATCTGACCCAAAAGGATTATGGGATAGGCCCTATCCTTAGTGATGTTAAAACAAGCAGTAAAAGTCAACTTAAAGCAGAATAAACACACAAAAGGAAGAAATGATGACAAAAGCAAAGGAAACATGAGATAAAAGTACCATGACCAAGATATGGAATAAGAGAATACAAATTTTTTGTAGAAGTAATATACCTTTGTTCATGATGACCATCACCTCAAATGATATCTAATGCACAAAGGGTTTAGAAATGAGGAGAGGTCTCCTAAGATATCGAGTTTATAGGTAATGTATTAAGATTCAATGTTTTACAAAAATATTTGTTTTAATATGTTAAATACTTGGGTATGTGTAGAATCATGGTTTGCCAAAAAGTGGTGATGTGAAAAAAATATAGTTTTAAAATGTCTAAAAGCATTTCAAAATCCACTCTAACTTTTTTCCACCCATCCTAATACCAAGGAAAAAAGGTTGGGCCAAACCTTATTGGGTATCTAATCCATTATTGAGTACCAAGTATATTAGATACCTGAAATCCAAGACTAGGAATTTTGTTTTTTTTTTTAAATGAGAGCAAATTAGGCATTTGCAACTGTAGTGTTTTTTTTTGCCTCTATTTCAGGTATCAGATCCAAGAATGGGTATATAATATAGGTAAGAAATATTTTTTTATATTTTTATGATTTTGAATGAATTTTATTTGAAATTAGGTATTCATAAATAGAAATGTTGTTTGGGAATTTAATAGGTCTGACTGACCCAAATGATGAGATTGAGCCACAAAACAATGTTCCTCAAAACCCTCCACCAAACAATCCAATACCCCCTCAAAACCATCCTTAAATTGAAGATTTGATACAAGAAAATCTTGCCAAACTAAGGGGTTTGCATACCACATATAACACTATACTTACATTGTCTCCCATGTTATTCATTGGATAATATTCAAACATTTACCGATGAATAAAATGCTTTTCTTCATTGGAATGAGAAAGTGCATGCCATGTTTGATGATGGGTTGGATTGTGATGAGGTCATGGCCCTAAACATAACCAAAGATGATATAGTTAACCTTTTTGCACACCCAAAAACTGGTAAAATAGTAGACTGCAAAAAGCCCAAACTATCAATTAAATGGTGCACAAATGAAGCTATGCATGTGAACTTTTGGGATCATTGGTGGATGGGTTTTGACAAACCTCCACACAACAATTTAGAGGTTCCATTCTATTTCTTTAGAATATTGTAATCCAAATTTTTGTTGGGCCTCAAGGTGAACTACTAGAGCATGCAACCCAACATGGGTGTAGGAGGACGAGCACCTTAGGATAGACCCTTTTCCTCGTGGAAGAAAGTTAGAACTTTTGTCCCCCCTACTAATGTCTGCCCTCAGCCCCCCCCCACCCCCCCCTCTAGTGCACCATCTTGATATCATTGCAGAGGCTAGCTCTTAGACTATTAGAGCCATCCATAGATTAAGTAGCCTATTGATGTCCTAGGCTTGGTTAGTGTTGCCTCAAGTCGTGTTGATGATGTTGGCATGAGTTCATCATCGGCGAGCTCATCACATGTTTGTGCGCCACATACTTGCATAACATGCAAGGATATTTGTATGGGTCCCGTAGGTGATATTTATGAGTATTAGTTTGTAATTGAGGAGGATGATACACTAGATGCACATATAAAGACTACATATCCTAATGTGAGAGAGGAGGGGCATGAAAATGTATGGGATCCTTCTATCTTTGTACATGTGTTTTTTTTTTGTTATGGTAGATGTGATTTGAAGTTAATCTTTATAATAGAGTAATTTTAACCCATACTGACTTATACATGTATGTGTTCTTCATTCATGTTTAGTTGATGAATGAGGAGGAGCTCAGACAGGTTGATCATGTCATGCTCTCAGCTATTTCATGTTTGGCCTTGAGATATCTACAATACATTATGTTGTGTTCTCATTATTTATTTTATTTGATATTAGAACATATATGGTTTCTAATGTTTCTTTTCTCTTGTAGGTATCACCTATTAGTGGGGGGTAGAGTGTGAGGGGTGAGGCACAACCCATTGACATGGGAGAGTTAATTAGGTGCTTTTAAAGTGATTAGATATTGATGCATTCTTGTAAAATGTTTGTGCTAATGAAATTTAATTACATTCTTTATATATAGGGTGTGGTTACTAGTGATGAGTCCAAGCATATTCAACATCATAGACCCTCTGGCATTTCCATTCGAAGTGAGAGCCCCATCATATATATAAGTAACATTTATTTATTATTTTCCTTATTTTTATAAATAAATTCAAAACTAATTTCCATGATATCAACAACTAGGCTTTTGTATCTCATAGGAAACACCTAATGCATAGGAGGTTGGACATCAGAGTTTTGTATCTTTTCTCATGTAGCCATTATATCAAAAGGAGGAGTTGACAGAGGTAAGTTTTAGTTTTAATTTTTTATTATATGTTATAAATTTAGTATGCTATGAATTATAATATTATAGTTTAAGTTGTAGATCCATCTGATAAACATACTTGAACATATATATGCCACAAACAACATGTTCCAGAAATCTTAACATATGAGAGGACTCCTGACCGCAGTAGGAGGTGGATGAGAGAGAGGTATTTATGATGAAAGTTTAATACTGTAAATTTTTATTAAGAAAAAGATCATTATGCATTTAAGTAATTCAATGTTAGATACATAGAATCATATAAATTTAGTAGTCCAACTTTGGGCTTTTTTTTTTTTTTAAATGTAGGATGCATCTGAGCCACCTAGTTTAGTGAAGAGGCTGCATTTTGATGATCTACCAATAACATAGGATAGTATAGTTATCACAGGATGTGTCATTAGACATTTTGAGATAGAATATGCCACATTGTATATAGAAACCCTGATATTACGCACATTTTGATGGCATGATCAGCCATATTTTGTATATGGATCTATGTATTTTGATATATATTTTCTTAATTTATCTATGGATACATAAACTTTGATATATATTTGCATAATTTTCCTATAGATACATGTATTTTGAAATATATTTCTTTCATTTATGTGCACAAGGATATACATATTAATCTAGTATAGTATTGTTCAATTTATCATGGATCATGTGTATTTTTCATGTTTATGGAATATCATTCATTTTGATCATGTTTGTTGTATTCAATTTAGATGCAATAATTTATGAAGAACATTTTAACAACCTTTATTATCAAATTTTGATGCAATGTTTAATTTGAAATCATATCATAAATGTTTAATTTGAAATGATCTCTGCAATCCCTTAAGATGTCTACAATTAGCCAAATCCATGGCCAATTTGGTCTTATGAGACGTTTCAATATGTACTGGTCCCAAATGTTATTGGGGATCTATGGTCTAAATAATGGTGTCAATAGATTATTGTAGACTTCAACATGACCATTTTGTAGCATTCGACATTTCACTAATAGCCCCCACAATCTTCGAGTTACAACCCTCAAAAGATTGACCTCCAAACGCACTTAGAGCACCTTGGAGACTCTTTGGTACATGGTGGCTGCAAATGTTGGAAGTTCTCCATGGATGGAACAAGGATGAAACTATGGTTCACCCACCCATCTAGAGCTAATGGAATTGATGATTTGATGCCAAGACCAGCAATTTCAAAGTTAAGTAGTGATGCACCAATGAATTGAGGCACACTACAAGTTTTAGCATTGAACAGGATCCTTGTGTCAAATCTAAACAGGACATGATCACTTAGAAATGAGATAAGCTATTTTATACCTCAACATGACCATGCTGTAGCATTTGACATTTCACCAATAGTCCTCATGAGCTCTGAGTTATGACCCTTAGAATATTGACCTCCAAATACATTTAGAGAACCTTGGAGACTCATTGGTATGGGGTGGCCTCAAATGTTGAAACCTCTCCACAGCTAGAACAAGGGTATCACTAGGGTTCACCCACCCATATAGAGATAATGGCACTAATGATTCGATAACAAGATTAGTGGTTTCAAATTACATAGTGATGCACCGATGAACTGAGGCACACTACAAGTTTTGGCATCGAGCAAGATTGTCGTGACAAATCCAAACATAATGTGATCTCTCTAAAATGAGATAGATTATTGTAGACCTTGACATGACTCTCATGTAGCATTTGACATTTCAGTAATAGCCTCCATGAGCTTTGAGTTATGACCCTCATAAATTTGACCTCCAAACACACTTAGAGCACCTTGGAGACTCTTCGGTACGGCATGCACACGAATGTTGGAGGCTCACCATAGCTGGAAAAAGGGTGTCACTAGGTTTCACGTACCCATCAAGAGCTAATGGTACTGATGATTCGATGCCAAGATCAGTAGTTTCCAAGTTACACAGTGATGCCCCTCTGAACTAAGGCACATTACAAGTTTCGTCATCGAGTGAGATTGTTGTACTGAATCCAAATGAAATGTAATTTCTCCAAAATGAGATAGGTTAATGTATAACTCACCATGACTATCCTACCGCATTTCAAATTTCATTGATATCCCCCATGAACTCCAAGTTATGACCCTCAGAAGATTGACATCCAAACTCACTTAGAGCACCTTGGAGACTCTTCAGTACAAGGTAGCTGTGAATGTTGGATGCTCTTCATGGATGGATCACTAGGGTTCAACTACCCATATAGAGCTAATGACACAAATTATTTGATGTCAAGATCAATAGTTTCATAGTTACACAGTGATGTACCAATGAACTGAGGCACACTACAAGTTTTGGTATCAAGTGAGATCGCTATGCCAAATCTAAATGAAATGTGATCTAAAATGAGATAGGTTATTGTAGATCTTGGCATGACCTTCCTTTATAATTCAATGTTTCACTAATAATCCCCATGAGCTCTAAGTTACAACCTTCAAAAGATTGACCTCCAAATGCACTTAGAGCACGTTGGAGACTCCTCATTATGGGGAGGTTGTGAATGTTGGAGCTCTTTGTAGCCAAAATAATTGTGTCACTAGGCTTAACCCACACATCCAAATCTAATGAAACTGATGATTTGATGCCAATATCAATGGTTTCAAATTTGCATATTGATGCACCAATGAACTGAAACACACTAGAAGTTTTGGTATCAAGTGAGATCATTATGTAAAATCCAAACAGAATGTGATCTCTTTGAAATGAGATAGGTTATTGTAGAAATCAACATGACTATCCTTTAGTATTCAACATTTCATCAATATTCCTGATGATCTCTGAGTTATGACCCTTAGAAGATCAACCTACGAGCACACTTAGAGCACCTTGGAAACTCTTCGGTATGGGGTGGTCGTGAATGTTGGAGGCTATCTACAGCTAGAGAAAGGGTGTCTCTAGGGTTCACTCATCCATCTAGAGCTAATGGAACTAATGATTTGATGCCAAGATCAGTAATTTCAAATTTACACAATGATGAATTGATGAACTAAGGCACATTGCAATTTTGGCATCAAGCAAGATCATTGTGCTGAATCTAAATAGAATGTGATCTCTTCAAAATAAGATAGGTTATTTTAGACCTCAATATGATTTTCTTATAGAAATCTATGTTTCACAAATAGCTATCACAAGCCCTGAGTTACTACCTTCAAAAGATCGACCTCCAAACACACTCAGAGTACCTTGGAGACTCTTTGATACAGGGTGGTCATGAACATTGGAGGCTTTCTATGGATGGAAAAAGAGTGTTAGTAGGGTTCACTTGCCCATGTAGAGCTATTGGAACTAATGATTCTGTGCCAAGATCAGCAGTTTCAAAGTTATGCAATGATGCACCTATGAACTAAGGCACACAACAAGTTTTGACATCGAGCGAGATTGTTGTACCAAATCCATATGGAATGTGATCTCTCCAAAATTACATAGTTTATTGTAAAACTCAAAATGACCATATTTTAAAATTTGATGTTTCACTGATAACCCCCACAAGCTTTGAATTGCAACCCTCAAAAGATCAACATCCAAACACACTTAGAGCACCTTGGAGACTATTTGATACAAAGTGTTCATGAATGTTGGAGGCTCTCCATAACTAGAACAAGGGTGTTACTAGTGTTCACCCACCCATCTAGAGCTAATGGAGCTAATGATTTGATACCAAGATCAGTGGTTTCAAAGTTATGGAGTGATGCATTGATGAACTAAGGCACACTAAAAGTATTATCACTGTGCAAGATCATTGTGCCGAATCCAAATGAAATGTGATGTCTTCAAAATGAGATAGGTTATTATAGACTTCAACATGACCATCCTATAGCATTACACATTTCACTAATAGGCCCCACAAGTGCTTAGTTACAACTCTTAGAAGATTGACCTCCGAATGCACTTAGAGCACCTTGGAGACTCTTAGGTACCAGGTGGTCATGAATGTTGGAGGCTCTTTTCCACTAGAAAAAGGGTGTGACTAGGGCTTGCCCACCCATCTAGAACTAATAGAATTGATGAGTCAATGCCAAGATTAGTAGTTTCATAGTTATATTATGATGTACCAATGAACTGAAACACACTACAAGTCTCAACATCAAGAAAGATCGTTGTGCTGAATCCAAATGAAATGTGATATCTCTAAAATGTGATAGATAATTGTAGACCTTGACATGACCATCCTTTAGAATTCAACATTTCACTAATAACCCCCATAAGCTCTATGTTATGACCTTCAGAAGATCGACCTCCAAATGTGCTTAGAGCACCTTGGAGACTCTTCGCCACAAATGTTGGAGGCTCTCTGCAGCCAGAACAATGGTGTTACTAGGGTTCACCAGTGCATCTAGAGATAATGGGGCTGGAGATTTGATGCCAAAATTAGCATTTTCAAAGTTATGCAGTGATGTACTAATGACCTGAGGCACACCACAAGTTTTGGCATCGAGTGAGATTGTTATAAGGTGGTTGTGAATGTTGGAGGCTCTCCATAGCTGAAACAAGGGTGTCACTATGGTTAGTATTAAGTTAAAAATTTGTTTTTTAGCTCCCTCAAGTTTTTTGCATGGCACACAGTGCAAGTTGGGTGTTAGTGTTGATTAAAATCATCATTTTTTAGGTCCCTCCACATTAATTACATTAAGTAAAAATGTCCTTGTTCCTTACATTAAACCAACAAGTTTACATTTACAATATCTCAAGTGTTTCATCATTATTACATCAACACACAACTACCAAAAATCATAGTGTCAAAAATTGCAGTATGAAAAATAGAATAGATTTTTCTTCATTCTTCTCCTTATTTAATTTTTTATCTTCATACATGATACTTTTCATGATGTATCTACATTCCAATATCATAAAAAATATCAGTAAACAATTGTATTAAACAAGATAATCAAGTGTTCTTATAGGGTGCTCTCTCTATTTTAGGGTCTCCAATTGGGCTTCATCATCAACATTAGTAATAGTAAAAATTTCTATTATTTTTGGTCTTCCTTGATGCTCCAACAACTTCACATTTATTTATATAATAAGATGTGAATATATGCAAATTGTTTTCTTCTTCTGATAGTCTTTGAATGTGAGAGTTCCATTCCTTGTAAGCATGTATGTCCACAACCATTTTCCAACAACAACAAATGAACCAGTGGGATATGTGACTTCATCATCATCCATAATCAGTTGTGCAAGATTTTTTTTACCTCTTAAACAACATGCTAACCAATAATCTAATTTTGCATCATTCTCCTATGGAGCAACCAATGCAAAGACATGTCCTGGCTAAAGAAGATTCGATAAATGGTTATACTCAACTAAATTTTCCATGTCATCATTCTGATAGAGGGTATGATAGACAATGGAGTAAGATAGTGTGGATCACATGTGTTCACCCACTCACTCAACTCATAGTGGTCCCAATCACACTAAAAACAACTAGGAGAAAAGCAAGCTAGTTGTCATGTCCAAATGGTCTTTGTACTAGAATTAGAACTCTAAAATGAATGCATTTTTTATGAATCTCTAATAGTAGCACAATCTAATCTATCACCTATGGACCCTTCCTCAACCAAACAAAAGAACCAGTGTACTACTGAATCAAGAGTCTCCCCTTTGATAATGTTGAACTACACTAATCAATAATGCTATAAGCATCAAGAAGCTCTGCTCTTAAAATCTTCAATTTCTCCTTAACTAGAGCTCACTTCACACATTCCTCTGCTCCATCATGTTTCCCTTTGCCATGGCCTAAATAAAAAAAACTCCAACTATGAGGCACAACCCTCTGTACATGCATCCTACACAACCAATAAAACATGTGAGGATTCTTGAATTAACCTATGCAATTATCTGACCAAATGAAATGTCTATCCATATCAATGTCATGTTCTTATAAGAAATAAAAATAATTCTTGAAACAATGTTGCGAAAACTCATGAGAGTGAGATCTAGCATCACTGATGTAAAAATGGTACATTCTAATAATCTTATGATTATCTTTCATACTATTAGGGGCATGTAGATATGTTATGTAGACAAAAATAGCAATATGAATGGAGTTTTAATACTGAGATTGTGTCTCATTTTGCGGCTGCAATGTGTAGTTCTATGCAAAGTTAAAAACTAATATAGTAGTGTCAATGGGAAAAATCTCCTTACACATTCTAAAGTGTTGATCTAACCACTAACACTTGTGACTATGCCTTGCATACTTTCAAAAAAGATTTTTTTTGAAATCTAAAATAAAACTAACCACACTAATTTTTTTTGCAACCAATTCACATCTAAAACCCTCACATCCACTCTTCAATGTGTATTTCACCATTTTATATACCATTTTTTTTTATAATTGTCCTCCCAAAATTTTGTCTGCACCCCTCATGGAAACATGTGTCAAACTTAGATAAGTCACCATATTCTAAGTACCTCTCATTTAAGAAAACATTTCTATAAAAAAAAACCATCAACTTGACATAAAAATTGATCTAGCAAGTCTCTTGGTGATTTTGGAAGCCCACTAGCACCACAATTCTCCAACAATGCATTACTATGAAAATTAGAATAGATGGAGCATAATAGTTCATGGTGCATAGAAAAATCCACATGATATGTGCAACATGTATTTTGAATCTTAAGTAGCACACAACAAAATGGCTTCAAGGAGTAAAAAGCCTTTCTTGATATATGCAATCTTGGATGACTCTCTCTAAATTATTTCAACAACATAGTTGACTTACCTACAAATAATTTTTATGATGTGGTGTGTAGTCTCTAATGCCAATTCCCAACTTCAACACATTGTTAGCATTGGGTGAGACTCTTGAGCTAGAGTGCCAAAACTATGTAATTTCTTGCTTCACATCATCTTTTAGCTTCTTATTAAAACATCAAAGTCTCCCACCAAAATCCCATGTATCATTTTGAAAAGGATTATGAATTTTCTCTCATCTAGTAAGTGCTCTTCTCAGAGTAGTTTCACCTACATGCAAACACATGTCACTTGCATGCAAACACCTATCATAGAGAAAGAGAGAAGCAAAAAGCTATAGAGGCTCGAAATGTCAGATCCATAGATGAGACATTCTTGATGAGAAAAAAGAGAAATTAGTATTATCAAAAGTGAATTAATAAATTACAAAGGGAGATCATCCTTATAAAGGAGAACAAAACCTTAATACGTAAAACCTAGGTTACATAATAATAACTAATAAAATAATTATTTGTTATATGCCTAAAGTTTAGCTAAGTAAACTAGAGATAATAAGTGACTTAATAATTAAATATAAATTATTTAATTAATAAGGAAAATCTCATTACTCTAACACCCCCCTTAAGATAAATGTAGGGAGTAGCTAAAAATCTAGAAACTACTATTGAAAGCAAATTTGAGTCCCTACAACAAGGCTTGATGAGGTACCCAAGCACAACCAAATCTGTATATAGAGGAGAAATAGAGAAAACCACATGGTAAAAACCCTACTCCAAAAAGATATGGAAATAAAATGTTCCAAAAGATAGGAACAAAAGGATGATCGTGAAGAATACCACAGAAGCATAAAGTTACAAACACTGCCAAACTACTGATTTGAAAAACCTCCACTATACAGAACATGACCAGGGAGAGAAGACTAAGTCTAAATAACTAATCAATCAAATATGGAAGGTAATTTATGGCCTCCAAAAATAAGAATGAAAGAATATCTATATGGTAAATGATCCATCTCATAGAAATGCATAGGCATCTACAATTGCCTATTACATAGGATCAAATACTAAATACATAGCTCACTCCATTGAACCAAGAAAGAAATAGAACCAACATAATCCCCTTATAATGTTGAGTGGTAAGACATGAACACTGAAACTAAATATAATATCTCTTACAAAAAGAAAAACCAAGAACATCGAGAGTGCAAAAGAAGTACAAACACCTATAATGGTATGTATCATCAACACATCATGAGGCTAATATCATGGAAGGAAAAATCACTTGACAAAGGAAGATGGAGAATATGGCCAACATGAAATCCCCCAAGGCACTTTATAAGGTAGTTCAAGTACAATAAAACATAGAAATGTGCATGATCCCAAAATGCAATAGAGTGACACTTTATCTTAGTGTGTTTGCAAAAATACTACAAAAGGATGTCAACAAATATCAAAAGAGACATAAGGTTGATATAAGAGATAGTAAAACCCATATAAAATCATCTAAAGCAACAAAATCAATCTCCAAACTTGAATCAACCAAGATATCCACCAGAATGCAAAAAAGCAAAAAATTGAGTGGGATGTGCTAAGAGGAAAATCTAAAAAATAGAATCTCACAAAATATGTCTCCTAGAATGCAAAACAGTAATCTTAATTTTGATAGACAAAATTTCCATCAAAAGAGGACCAAAATTAAAAATAACCTACACCATGGGAACAAGATCAAAACCCTATTTCTAATGATTTCACATTTGTCAAAAATGGAGTTTGGATGAGAAAGTTATGGCCAAAAAACCACATGTGGTTCAAAAAAGTACTGGAAGGGAAAAATATATTTTACCATCTTGGGATCTATGCCAATATGTCTCAAAAAGCATACCCACTAGTATCAGAAATTACCTCAGGAAGCATATCAATCCTATACCAAAACTATCTTGATTTGCATGCCAAAATATCTCAATTTTTTATGCCAAAAATTAAAAAACAAGTAATCTCAAGAAATGTGCCAAAATTCTTGATTTTCAAAAAATCTCAATTTTCATGTCAAAATTGAAATAATAACCACCTCAGGAAATGTGCCAAAAATCTCAATTTTCAAACAAAAAATCTTGATTTGAATAAAAAAAACTGAAAATCATTGCCTTAGAAAATGTGCAATTTCAAAAAATTGTCGCCTCGAGAAACATGCCCAATCTAGAAGTAATATTATTTTGCCTTAGATTCCAATTGTGTCAAAATTGGACAAATTTTATATGAAAATAAGGGTTTTTGGGGACTTTGAGCTCCATGGTGATGTCTGTTTGGGCTCAAAGTGACCCAAAAATTGGTGGCCTACTAAATTCAATACAGAATAACTCTAAAAAAATTAAACCCTCTAAAAGAAAAAGCATAGATCTAAAAACCAAGCTAAACCTCTCATAAATATAATAGGGGCATAAAGATCTAAAGATCTAGAGCTTTCATACTATGTTGAAGTTGATGAAAGATCAACCCCATAGCTCCCAAGACTCACCTGCATGCAAACACGTGTCAAAAAGCAAGAGAGAAAGAAAAAGGTACAAAAACTAGAATTTCTAGATCCATGGATGGGACATTCTTGATGACCAAAAAGAGAAATTGATATTATTAAAAATGAATCAATAAATTACAAAGAGAAATTATTCTTATAAAGGAGATCAAAACCCTAATAAGTAAAATCTAGGTTGCATGATAATAATTAATTATTATATGCCTAAAGTTTAGCTTAATTAAATTAGAGATAATAAGTGACTTAATAATTAAATCAAATTAATTTGATTAATAAGGAAACATCTTATCACTCTAACAAGTAGTATGATTTAGGTTCAAGTCAATACAAGTTCGTCTCATATATCTACCCTTTCTCAAATGATTACTTACCAAAGGGGTTTTAATAACCATTTAAGTAACTCTCTTATCCTTCTCCTTGCTATTTTTACCAATGCTATTGAGAGCACTGAAAAGACTGTTCACAATAATGACATTTCTTTCCATTTTCTAATTGACACGAATCTTCAATTTGGAAAGCATAGGTCTCATCTTTTGCATCTTTAATAAGTGCATAAAAAGTTGGCATTGCTCCACCATTGTTTTGTGGCTGAAAAACATCTTATATAATCTTGAAGCCCATAATCGAATGGTTCTTTGTGATTTTTTTGTTCTTTCAAATTACTAATAATCATTTCATCAATTTCAATTATCCATTTTTGTGTTCTAGGAGCTTCATTTCAATTATAATTAAGATATACATAACATTCCTAGGCATTTACATTGTGAACTAGTAAATTTTCATTCTCCAAATTTTGAATCTCAACATTATCATTATCAATTGGTACATTTTCATTCCCCAACTGAACATATTCATTTTCCAACACTACGATTTCACCTTCAATCAATACATTGTTAAATTGATTCATATTTAACATACCTTGTCTCTTCCTTTGATGATTTACCCTATCTATTTCCCTATATGTTTCATTGTCTTTATTCTATACCTTCCATTTGCATTTAGCCTTTCGATGACTACTACTCCCCATTCAAACAACAATACCAAATACCTAATGAAATCTTGTAGAAACCTTTTCAAACAATGGGCCCAAACAAACTTTTTTCTCCAAACCCATGAAAATGCTAAAAAAAAATGTGATTGTCGAGTTTGCCCTAATAGAGAATATTTTGGAAAAAGTTTGCTAGTAAAATAATTTTACTACTCGATCCCATATTGGGTATCAGATTTCATATTGGATATCTGATAATATCAAGTATTCAATTCAAGATTAGATACCTGATATGATATCAAGTACCCAAAATTTGGAGGGCTCAATTGGGTAAGTGTGGGAAATCAACAACTATTATATATTAGAATATATTAGTATATAAAATCAATTACTATAAGAAATATAAAATATTATAGTAAAATTAATTATTATTCTATAATATAGTTATATATTATTATTATATAATATAGCCATCTATTATTATTATTATTATATAATATAGTAATGTATAATTTTTGTTATTAATATTGTTACTACTACTACTACTATTATATAGTAATGTAGTTGATCATATGGGTTGAATGGGGTTGTAGGGTAACTTGCGACCCCATTTGACCCATTGCATCACAACATGTGTCCCTAAGGGTCCTAAAACCCCTAGGGACATATGGTAATTGATCATATTTTAATTTAATAAACTATATAATACTATGTAATAATTTATAATACTCTATTCAAATATATATCAAAGCAATATATATAATAATATATATTTAACATAATAATAATAATAATATTGATAATATATAATAGTATATAGTAATTTATAGTAGTATGATCGTTATATACTATCAAAACATATTTTATAACAATTAAATTTTTTATATAATATATAATAAAAAATAAAAAATATTCAAATAGATCATTATATCTTAAATTTGAAAACATATTTAAATATGTTTGTCATCTTTTTGTTTAAAATGTACAATTAGTTCCCATTTGATTTTTTTGTTTTGTCATCACATTTTGGGTACTTGATTAGGCTTGGTATTTACCAAACCTTTTTGGTCAACTCAAAAAATGTATTTGAGACATGTTTCAATGACACTCTAGCTTTGAGTAGCCATCTAATAATTTTTTTCATCCAAATTCAATGAAATGAAAAGGGTTTTTTGATAACACTCTCAAGATTCTATTGATATAATTATTGTCAAATTATGAGTAAATTGTTGATTGACACCCTAATTGAAAAATAGTTATAACTTTCAAACAGTATGTTGAGTCATCATTTTGCATGATTCTTAATGATAGGAATCCTTTCAAACTCCTCTCTTCGAAAGTTGATCTAGGATCAACTCCAAGATTTTGGCCGATCTTATGACCTACTAGAATCCACTCAGTTGAAAATAAATATGTTTGTTCAAAAAGAGGCCATTGTTGGTTCATACTAATTTAGGATAACATGATTAATCTACTTGCTCTTTCAAAATTAACCACAAAAAGATATATGTTTTTGGTATTTTCTATTTTTAAATGAATGCAATCTAACAATGAAACTATATAAATTCCTCACTTAACCAAGGGTTAACAAAGAAAATAACAAAGATAAGGTAATGTGAGATAAAAGTAAATAGCATGAAAGAGAAATTCCTAACAGACATAAACCATGGTAATAATATGCCTGCAAGTTAAATCATTGACAAGATCGGCAAGGAAACCAATGAAAGTAGGAGCAACACATCCTCAAATCCACTAATACAATCATCAATGGGAATTTAGTAAAATTGAAAGATGTTTCACTTCTTATCAAATCACAAGGCCAAAAAAAGTGTTTGTATGCAATATGAGAAGCCAAGTAGGAACAAAAGGGTGATCTCTTCTCCAACTCTATACATCAGTGAAATTCGTCAACACATATCTTGTGATCAAATCAACACACATAAACTATTGGCTCCATTATTATCATGAACAAGAATCCACAAAAATAACACAATCTAGCAAGAATAACTACACTCAAAATGAGAGCACCAATAGCATATATTATTGCATCAAAATAATAGCTTGGAATAAATGTTACATTCTTGAATTTATAAGAAATCCTCTCCTCAATGTGTGTTGAGAGCGAGAGATCTCTTCATGCAAACATATGCTTAAAACAGTAAGTTCTCTAATGTGTTTTTCCAGATTTCTTACTTAAGCTTCATGTACCCAGTAGGTTTTATCCAGTTGCAGTAGTATTCTTCAAGATAGAATGTTGATTGTGTTGTTATTTAGTGTTATTTTCAATCAGTTCAATCGATTGTGGTTTTCAGAATACTATTGTAAGATCAGAGTCAAAATTATTGAATAAAGGTTTCTCTCTTCTAAGTGTTTTAAAGATTTGCAAATTTTACAAGTTGGAATTTCAATTCAGATTTTCCATGTTGTAAATCATGTTTAAAATCTTTCTCACAATAGTGAGTGGCCACTCTATCTAAAGGATCTCTGAACCAGTGTAGATCGGTTGTATAATTGCTTTCAAAGAGTTTTCAGTTGAAATAAGTAGATCTGAAAGTTGTGTGATTTTCAAGGAAGAAGAGAGATCTATATAAGTTTCTAACCAGTAAGTTTCAAAGTGTTGTTTGATTTTTTGTTAAAAGTTTTTGAAATGATAAATGCGAATCACTACTGTGATTTCATTTTTCTCCTCAAGGAGATGGCAACTCTATAAGGTTATGATCAATGGTGTAAAGAATTCATGTTAGCACCAAGCCAATCAACAAATCAGTGGTTTCATGCAACAACACTAAAGGGATTCTCATTTTCATGTATTTTCTTTTCATGAAAATTGATTGTTATACAAGTGTGTTCCCCGTCAAGTGAAGTTTCAGCACTAAGAAGAGGAGAATGGTTTTAAGGTTATACGCTTCATTAGATCAAGTTTCAGTTGGTTGTATTTAAGTTTGTGAAGTGTCTTTGGAGTTGAAATTGGTAGAAAGTATTTTCAGATACGCCGCAAGTTATGAATCTAAGTATTAAGGGTGAATGAGTTTCAAATCTTGGAAGAATGTCAAGATTCATTTCACCTGATATGCAGTCGGTTAATGAAATGCCTAGATCCATTTCTACCATTGAATTTCAATGGTATTCATGGTTTCCCAAATGTCATTCCTAATGATGTTAGGAAAATTTTGCCTAAGTTTAGTGGGAACCATCTTGTTTCAGCCCGTCATCATATTGAGTTGTTCATTGATTTGATGGTGACTATGAAATTGCTCATGAGGATGTGCACATGAAGCTATTTGTTCAGACCTTAGAAGATGATACTAGAGATTGGTTTTCTTTTTTACCAACACTTTCTATTTCATCTTGGAGTCAGTTGCATTCAACCTTCATGGAGCAATTTGGAGAATGAGTAAGCATATCCAATTCTTATGACAACTTCTTGAAGATTCATATTTAGAGTGATGAACTTGTGCCTCAATTTAATATCAAATTTGCAAAGGTTCTAATTGAAATTCCTGAGAGTTATAGACCCGATGATCAAATGTGTTTAAATGTTTATTTTGATGCATTTGATAAGAAAATGAATTATCTACTAGGGATAAAGAACCACAGACATTGTATCAAGTTTTTATGACCGCTAGAGATATTGAGAATAATATGAAGTATGGATTGACTAGAGGTAATTTTGTCTTGAATGATTTCCGATATAATGTGTTTGAGAGAAAAGTGGAACATAGTGTTGATGTTTTAGTTTCAAAACAAAATGTCAACACCCCTGCTGTAAGTTATAATCAGATTGAGAATTCAAATCAGAATGTGTGTAGGAGAGAGGTTAGTCTAGTTATGAATCAAAACACACATGTTCATGATGCTACAACAGTGAGTAATTCTTTAGGCTTTGATAGGTTTCAGCAATATGTTGATTTTACAGATCAGACATCAGTTACAATAGAAAGTTCTTCTCATGACAGTTATGTGTATGATGATGTTACTAATGTTTCCAATTTTGAAGTTGTTGAACCTAGATCTTAGTCTTGTGCAAGTGAGAAGGCTGAAAGTTATCTCTCTGATCATGAGTTTGATATTGTTAATCTGACATGCCATGGAGAGTTAACACAAAGTGAAGAGCATGAGTCACATTCATCTCAATCACAATCAGAAGAACAGAGTGCATATATTTCCAATGTTGCAGCAGTAAATGGTAAGATGTATTCTTTTAATCATTCAGATAGGCAAGAATTAAATTCTCTTATTGAGAGGTTGCATTATGTTAATAATGAATTAGAAAGATATGAATCTCAATGTGGGTACGAAGAAGCTATCAATCATTTTCCAAGTGATTACAATGAAGTTGTTTATCTAATATACAATCAAGAAGCATCATATGAAGGAGATGATGAGAGTGGTTGCTCAAATCATAGTGAGGAAAATGACATAGTATGTTCACCTTCATATGAGTCTGATGTTGATTGGGACAAAGAAAGTAATGATGGTAGTGAACATTCATCTGAAGGTGAAGGTATGATTTCTTCTTCCAATCTTGAAAAAGAAAATGCATCTAAATTTTTGCATTATACAAATAAGTTAGCCAATGAAGAAATTATGATGATTTGTCCTCAAAATATGAAGATAAGAAAATGTTGAGTCCAGTAAATGAATCTGAATTTGAAGATTCGAATGAAGAGTTATCAAATGCTTTTACATCAGACAATAAAGATCCAGCGTGTAGTGCAGTGTTTAGGACTGATTCACAGTGTGTTCATAATGGTTATCCTAAACAAGCTAATGAAGAGAGTATAACTATGAATACTATATGTTTGGTAGAAGAAATAGAAAAGGAGTCTTCATACAGTTCTAACTTTTCTTCATACACTGAAAGTTTCCATGAGGATAGGGTAGGTAGTGAATTTCAAGTCTATAATAATGTTTTATATGATGATGCTTGTGAGGATGAGCAACCCATGTTTTTTCCTAATGTTCAAAAGGGATTATTGCATGGATCCATTAACCCATTGTTTGAAGAAAACATGGAGGTTTCAGATGTAGCAGGGTTAGATGCAAATTGTGATACATTGTCATATTGCTGTAACATATCAGAATATTGTTCTTCCATTTTTGATATTGAATCTTCTAATGATGCTATATTTGGTGAGTGTGAAGATGAAGTGTGCGATGGAGTTATCCTTGAAGAGAAAATGACACTTCATTGTAAGTTCTATGATGATTCAAATGAGGTAAAAGCCAATCAGCACTTCGATTATGAAGATATATCATGTGGTTGTGAAGTGATGTGAGATTTTGATGACGATGTCATGTGTGAATATAGATCTAACTACTCTTTTGACATTTAGCCAGAGATACTTGAAGAGATGCAAAGTCAAGGTGAGTTGAAAATTCATGATCTATATAAATTTTTCTGTGGAGTTGAGAATGAGGACTTTGTGTTTCTGCTAGACAGCATGCATGAATCAATTAGTAGGGATGAGTTTTAGTTTGATGTCGATATTCATGAGCATGCTGATGTTCTTTTTCATAGTGAGCAAAAGGTTGAAATTGTGTCAACTTTTAATATGCACTATGAAAGTGAAAGTGATGATTTTGTTTTGCCAAGTGATTTGTTATATGATGATAATATGATTGGTGAAACTGATAGGAGAAAATTTTTTAGTTTACCTCATGAAAGTTCAGATGAGAATTATGTTTATGATAGAGGTAAACATTTTTGTTGAAGTTCAATGGCTCGAGGTCATCGTTTGTATATAATCTTAGTAGTTGTTTCCCTGCTTTCAATAAAGCTGTTCGAGAGAAGTTTTGTAGTCCAGGTGTGTCGTCTGCTTCTCCCAAAGATCTAAAATCTTGCCATTCTCGCAGGGGGCATGCATCCCAAGACAGAGCCACTGTTGGGACGAAAAATTGCATGCTTCATTTTTAGCCCCATTTCAAATTTTGAGTCAAATCAAGCCCCATAAATGCCCTTTTGATGAGATTGTACCTAGCTGTCAGTATGAGCCCTTGAGGTGTTTAATGTTTCTAACGCCCTCCATTCAGTGTGTCTATGTGTTCTATGAAGTTAAGCTGACATTTCGAACCATTCTGTGAAGTCCCATTTTGAGCTAGTGTCAAAATTTGCAATTCTGCCCGTGTCAAACAGCGACAGGAGCCCCTGTTTGCACCTGAATATCTTGCACCCAGAAATGCATCATAACTTGCCCCTTTGAAAGTATCTAATATCCATACCTGAGAACGTATGTTTTAGATTTCACATCGTTTTGAATCCGTTTGACTAGGTTTTGAATCCCTCAAAGTTGGTCAGTTACTGTTTTCATGCTTTTGCACTTTGCGCATAATTCGAGGAAGCCCTGTTTGATGTGCTATAACTTTGACCCAGTTGACCCAAATGCTAAAATTCCTTTTGTATCATATTATAGGGGTTAGAGACTTTATATGTTTCAAATTTGAACTTATGAAAAATCTATTTGATCATTTTTCAAATGCGATTCCATTTGCAATTTCTAAAAGTTTCACTGGTAACTAGAAGTGCAAATTGATCGGGAGCCCTATTCTAGATGTTGTATCTTTGAATCCGTGATTGGTAGGACCAAATGGTTTGTTCCCCTATGTTCTGTACTGAAAATACTATAAGTGTGCTAGTTTCCAAGTCCTGACAAATCTATCTTCACACTTTCCCAGGGTCATTCCATTCATAAAAAATGATATTTCACTGATGTCCTATGTCTTCCAAATCCAGGTAGTCAAATTTGTGCCCTTGCCAAATTTACCTCATGATTCATCATGATCCGAAACTGTAGAATCATACTTTCCTCATGACAGAGAACCAATGCCCCAGTTTTCATTTTTCCATGTGCCTATTTACCCAATTTTCTAAGCCAAATCCAAACCTAGTTTATGGTATTCTGACATGTTTTTTGTGCAGGTAATTCTGAAGGGGCGACTCTGATGGTCAATATCTTTTGACCCTGAATTTTTCATGAGATGAGATCTGATAGGGTGAAAGTATCTAGAGCAATGAATTAGTGGGTCAGTTTTTAGAGCCTAGTTAGTTGTACGGGTCAGTTTTTAAAGGCAGTCAATGGACCTCCTAACATCAAATCGACAGTTTGTAGAATAGTGATGAAATGAGTTTTAAATGATGACTTAGCAATCAAATTTGATTTTAGACAGTTCAAGAGGGTCGCTGGATTAGTTTGCATGTCAGTTGTTTGGAAACGAAATTTTTTTTAGCCGGACCCACTTTGGGGCCCGACTAATTCCATCAGATTAATATTTTTTTTATGAAGGACAAACTGTCTCAAAGGGTTATTTTGATTATGATCACCAAGTTTTCTTTCATTTTGTACATGTTACCATTAATTGGTATCTGATGAATGTGTGGAATAAGGCATGAGAATGTCCAAAGTGGAGGGCAAGGATTGAAGAATTGTTTAAATAAATCAAAATATTATAAAGAAAATCTCCTTTGAAGGATCTAAGCAATGCTTTCAAGTTACACCAAAAGATATCAATGAAAAGTAATGGATTGCAATTTTAATTGTTCCGAATTTAAAATTTATGCAAGCTCCATTCAATGAAGGAAGGAATCTACACCTAACAACTGCAGAAGGTATTCGTCCATATTTGCAGCCCCAGCTCCATGGCATTGCGAAGATGGAAGACCACCATAGAGAGAAAAGGCGCTATTAGACAAAGCCAACTAGCATTTTCAAGAACATAGCTTCCACAAGAAATAGAAGCCACAGAAAAATATGGATGAATTCCACTGCTAGTTTGAAATGGATTCCCTTAGCCTAATGTGCTTATGCGTAAGAAAAGCGTCACCATGGATTGGCTTGCTTGGTGTTGAAAGAGTATATGCATATATCATTATCATTAACGGCAAGACAGGAAATGAAAAGCAGGGGTATCTGAGAGTAGATCCGTGTGAAAGGAGCAGCTCCATGCCTAAGTTTACAGTCAAAGCTGTCCAAAATAGAGTATCACGCACCAAGAAAAAGATGCCATGCCTCATAGCTGTTAACATGCATAGAAGAGGCGCCCAAGTAGGGGAAGCAAAGGCAGGTCACCCACGCTAAGGCAGCAGCAGATGGAGACAACCATGTTTGACAGAGACTCACTCACGCCAAGTGTAGAATAGCAGAGGGGAATAGATCACATTTAAATGGGAGGAGCCAGTGCTAGAAGAAGATGCCATCCAAGCAAAAAGGTGGCAGCGAGATGTCAGTTAGAAGCCATTTAAAATTAGAGCAAAGCCACGTGACATTGTATTGATAGATACTCGGCACTAAAACATAGCAGATACTCCACACATTAATATAACAAGGGGCCACAGCAAAAAGCCAAAGATAGGAGATGTTGCAATAAACAAAGAACAGAGGCTCATGTTAGAAAGAGGGCCAAGCACACTCAAAAACACCAAGCCGCTAGCTAAAGCCAAGAAGACCAGAGTTGACAGGAAATCCCAAGTTCGGCAGGAGAAGAGTAGAAAGAGTGTGAAGTAAAATTGAGAGATGCCGCCATGTTAAGTAAGGAAGAAGGAAAGCTGCTGGAAGCTTAATGTCACGTAGTTAAAAAGGAAGATCAAAGGTTTGAAAACGCAGAACAGGAGCACTTCACGCTAGGCAGAGACTTCCATGTTTAGAAAGGGCAAATGGAACTAAAAGAAACTCATCTCAATGCCATTAAAAGAAGCATGAACCTATGTAAGGAGAAGTAATTCTAGCGTCAGCAGAGCTTGGTGTAAAAAAAAGGAGCACCCATATTTTGGGGAAAGACAATTCATGCAAGAGAGGAGGTTTGAGCAACATCATTGTCCCCAATCACCTGTGTAGATGGATATTTTGATATTTAAATACATTTGCACACTCAACCTTAGTGTGAACAAGATGGAAGCTCTTGAAAAGCTAAGTCTGTGCATGTGGCTACTAGTCATGATAAATAGACGCAGTCAAAGCATAATTTTAAACTAACGCAAAGGTAAAAATGGTGATGTCAACAACAGGAAGCGACCATAAAGTTGAAAAGTTCGGCGCCTTGCTACTTCACCAGCCAAAAAATGTAAGGTTTTCCGGCTAGCAACATAGCAAGTTGCCAGAAAACTCAGAAATCTAGCAAAAAACATCTGAATTCAGATGGAGCAAGATTGTGACATGTGTCCAGATCGGAGGGTCATTGCCAACTCGCTAAGCGAAGATGCTCACCAGTTAGCTATAGTGAGATAGCGGTGCTGATGTGGCATGGGTGACTTGGCGATGACGTGGAAGGAGAGTCAATATGAGATGTGGGTCTTGATGGAGTTCAAAGCCAGTAAAAAAGTGACACGTGGTGCTCACCCAGAAGATAGGCCTATGAGATGTCTAGTGAGCTATAGTGAGATAGCGGTGCTGATGTGGCATGGGTGACTTGGCAATGACGTGGAAGGAGAGTCAATATGAGATGTGGGTCTTGATGGAGTTCAGAGCCAGTAAAAAAGTGACACGTGGTGCTCACCCAGAAGATAGGCCTATGAGAAGTCTGGTGAGCTATGGTGAGATAGCGGTGCTGATGTGGCATGGGTGACTTGGCGATGACGTGGAAGGAGAGTCAATATGAGATGTGGGTCTTGATGGAGTTCAGAGCCAGTAAAAAAGTGACACGTGGTGCTCACCCAAAAGATAGGCCTATGAGATGATGACATGTGGCATTCTCTGAGTGGTTGAAGGGTACAAAAGAGTTCAAAAATTTAAAATATCCAAATATTGCTATGAACATTTACCTCCAGTCTGCAATCGAATAAAATTTTGTTTCAAATTATAACTATTCTATAGTTTAAACTATAGAATATTTAAATTTTTCAATTTTTATCCTTTTCTGTGCAAAGCTATGAGCAGAAGCCTAAACTTCAAATAGCCATATCAAGGGTTATTTTTGTTGAAAATGGACGCTCCAATATACTGCTGAAATTGTGAGAATCTGAATTTTCCAACTCTGGAGTTTATTTTTGCATAGGTGCTTCCTGGTTCAAGTTATAGTCTAGTTTGTGAAATATGGGGTATTGACATTGAAACAACCAAATTTCATCATGAAGCATCATGATCAATTACAAGGCAGTTTAGAAGACATTTTGGAATTTGAATGTAAAGAAAATCAAGCTTAAAAAGTTTTCTTGCATCCTACAAGCCATTTTCAATTGATTTGTTACTTTTACCGAGTTCATTTCAACACCAAAATCAATTACGTCCTTTCATGATCAAATTTTTGAGACATTTTGATGCCTTTGAAGGATAAAATGTGGGGATTTAATTTTCAATTAGAGGGAAAAGATAAGAAAGATGGTTTTACCCTGCTAAGGAGGTTTTCTATGTGGACAAGTGTTAGTTGTAGATTCAATCGGGGAATTCATCTTCATCCTATATTACTCTTTCTTTCTTCCATTGTAAGGGTTCCAGTTTTTTGTTATTGTGAAACCATTGTTGGTTTTGTAGTCATTCTGTGAGACCACTTCTTTGGATCCAGAACTGTGATTCCACCTCCATTCTTCAGCAAATTCTTCTTGTATGAATAGCAGTAGTGCATATAATACAGATAGTTCAAACATGTTAGGTGTTTTCATGTTTTGATTACATGCATTTAAATGTATTGTTTCAAGGAAATTAATACAAAGGAATAGGAATTTCATTAGTTTCATTCTGATTCTCGTCTCCTTTATCACTGATCTTCAATGTTTTACAATCTCTGAACAAAGAGCTTAGGTTGTAGTTGCAGCTCCTTAAGGCTGCATGTTAATTCATTGTTGCTTATAACCCAAGAGGTTGTGTAAATACTTCAGAGAATCAACAGGGTTGCAGGTTTGCTGATGGGGATATCATGTAAGAATGAGGTTCAGATTGAGCATAGATGTCCATTTACAATTTAAATGGATAGACCAGATATCTAAAGATACACATATGTCTCAAATATTCATATGTATGCATTTGATTCATGGATTTTCTCAATAGGTAAGGCACTAGTCATTTATAGGATCACTTGTTCATGCTGCTGCATATTAGGGGTTTTGTTGAATTAAAAAACTTTAAATCAAATCAATTCAGTTTTTCATGTTGAAATGAGCATCAAAGTTTAACCCTCACTCAACTTTTGTATGTCATAGGTTTGCATTTAGCTAGCATAGATCTGTGTCATTTCATGAGTTCTTAGGAGATATAAGGGTTTTTCATCTACTTAATAGATTCAGGGATATGTTTTGCACTGGTACAGTATCAATTGAATCTGAGGTTCACCCACCTAGGTCTTGTAGAGCCTAAAGAAGAAGAAGGGTCATACCTTATAGTTGGCCTATTGTCAGCAATGGCATGTTGAAAATGGGATTTAGCTGCCCCTAGATGTGTCACTGTCTTAGTGGGATAATTGAAAACTCTCCAGCATTTTCAAACACCAACATATACCTCATCCATACTCCCAAAATCTTGGTCTATTATAGATACTAGTTTTTCTGTACTAGAATGAAAATTATGCTATAGGTTCAAATTGGCCTATATTATCTCTACACCCTTCTTTTCAAAATTGTTATGCCATTGCTGCCATTCTCCCAAAAATGAATCAACTTGGACACTACCTTTATCTCTCCTTTCTAATACCACAAAGAGAGTAACCTCTAGGTGGTCTTGATCTAATGGACCTATGATTCCATGCAGATATCCTCTTAATAGCTCATTTTCTCTGTGCAACTTTATTAACTCATTCTCATTATCATCAAAATGCCTGAACACCTCCCTGATGCCCATAGTGACCATCACTTTAGTTGCATCTATTGTAGGATTTCCTAATAGGACTTTTGTAATCTAAATAGTCCTTATGGATCAAATCTCTAGTTTTAGCATGTGAAGGAGGAATTGGTATGTGAGAAAGTAAGTCTTGACCTCTATTCTTCATTATGAAGGTCAATTATTGTGCATCACTTGTAGGTGGCTTAGGAATCTTGATAGGTTCTACAAGCATATCCATACTCTCCTCTTCATTCAGGTTCAATTGCCTCTTTTGTCAAACCATGACATCCTTTTTAAACTAGGGTGGTATAGTGCCCATTGGAGACATATATTTAGCTGACAAGAATGACTACCCTACAGGCTCTTTTTCCTTATCCTTCCTTTGTAGAGTCTTCTCCTTCTATGAGAGATCTAAATTTGGTGTTCTTGTATTTTTTGTATCAAAATTCCTAAACTCTGCATCCTGAGAAGTTTGCTAAGATTCTTTACGTATTTTTCCCTCCTCAGATACTTAATTGGTTGGTCTCTACTTGGGCTCTTCTTTGCACACTTTTTTCTATTCTCCAATGGTAGGAGGGAGGGGAGTGGTTGATCCTTTGTCCAAAAATTACACACTCTATAATGGTGGTGGTGAGGTACCCATAGATCCTTGTGGTAGAGGAGGCATTTGATTCTAAACCTCTCACAAAGGTTGGTTCATGGGTGTATATCATATTTTATCACCCATCATTTTAGTCCCTACTGGCATAAAGTCAAAATCAAACATCTTGAAAATTTCTAATCCCTCCCCCTCTTCTTCATCCATCCACTACTATTGTTCATCAGCTGAAGTTGTGACCTCAATAGGTTGCCTAGGAATAGATGGTGGCATGATGGTGGAGCTTCTCCTTCTCTCTTCCTAAGTGGCCCTTGCTAAGCATATCCATTGACTCAACGAAAGATTATCTTCTCCATATTCTTCATCATCTACATCCTCTTCAGGGATGGTTTCAGGGACTAGAGGAAAAGGTATAACCCTTCTTTGTATCTTCTACCTCCTAGTCCTTTTGATTGTGGGCCTAACTTTAGCTTTCTTTATAGCTAAGGGAGAGGCTTCTTCTTATGGAGCAGGTGGTGACACCTCATGTGCTTCCTATTCTAGCACTTTCTCCTATTATTTTTCTAGAGGAGACACTCATGGAATATCCTGAGTTTGAGTTGCTCCTTCATTTTGAGGTTCTTGGTTCTTAGATGCTTGAGCTACCTCTTAGGCTTGGATTGCCTCTGGTTGTTTTGGTTCTTCAAATTTAATCTCATCTTGCTTGGGAGAAGCTCTTTTACTCTTATTCTTGCCTTTTTCCACCCTAAAGTAACCATCTTCCCTGTCATGCTTATATAGTATTTCTGACTTGGTTGGAGATTACGAAGGTAAAGTTGGTATATGCACCTTCACTCTTAATTGGGCATGTTGTGGCTTGGAGGGTGATTTCCTAAGGAACTAGGTTCAATTTAAAGGGCTTCTTGATCCAATATCTTGTCAATTGAATTACATGTCTTGCCTTGTGATTGATATATGCATTCTCTTCATTGTCTACCTCTACATTCATAATTGGTCTATCAAATATCTTATCCCAATTGTACAAGGGATCTAAGACCTCTTGAGTGTCTTCTTGAATGACCTTTAATGGGATCTTTATCTTCAAGGAACTTTCTGCCAAATATAGAGTCATCCTACAATATCCCCAATTTGGATATTGTAGTTATCTACTGCATTCTATAACGCCCCGCCAAGGGATCCAAAAGAATTAACCTAAAGTTTCACTAAGTTTGCTAAACATTTTTTTTTTTAAAGTAAGAAAGTATGACATACACATCAAACAAATAGTAGCGGAAGCAATAACATGTAATCATCGACAAACATACATTGCAAGTTACATTTCTTAAAGATCCCAAGACGTTGAGTCACGTTTAAATTTAATTAATTCTAAGTCTAACAACTAACACATACATATAAAAGAATAATCAGAAACTCCAATGTCCATAATATACATTTGTTCTGAATGCTCCTTGGCAAATTAATTCGGAATGCTCATTCATCCACTGTACATGTCACAGGGTATGAAAGGCTTAAAAGAATATACATATGTAAAGATCAAGATACAACATCCTCAAATCCATGATACAAAGTACAGTAAAAATATATGAAACTATTCACCATACATGATACATCCATACATCCATAATGATAAAACATCTCTCATAAAATCTAACCATCCATCATAATAATCCAAGAACATAGTGAAGGTAAATGCCAATCACGAAATCTCCAGCCACGGTGACCACGGAACGGATCTCAATGGTAAGAGTAAAAGCACTACCACCCGACCGCGTGGAACCTAAATGGTCCACTCCCACCGCGCTGAGGAGATAGTCTCAAGTCCCAAATAGGATAACAAAACCTATAATCATAAATACTCTCTAAGTCCAGGAAATCCTATAAGTATGCTAACTCAAGGGTTCCTAAAAAGATCGACATCTAAATCCCAGAGGTACCACAAGACACGTAGGAAACCTAATATGCAAGCAGGAAAGTGTCATCACAAAAGTCATGTAGAAGTTACCCGAGCAATCCCTTAGGAATCCCGGGTCCCTACTGATCCTGCGGCCACTAGTATCCTCTCGTACTGACTAGGCATACTATGGAATGCAAGGTCGTAACCAAGCATCCTCTCTACCCCATCCTAGTCTGTACTAGCACTCATGGCATGGGAGAGAACATACAATTATCTTGTTAGGTTCATTTTCTCTTATTTAGTGTAAATGTTTTCACTTATTAAAAATGACTTACAATGGGTTTCTCAAGGCAGCCTCTTAGGGCTCCGACCCCCATTGCAAGCCACTTCCCGACTCTACACATAGATAACCTACCCTAGCTCATGAACTCATAAATCAAAGAATCATAATAAAACCATCTCAGTCCTATACGAGCAACTGAAAATATCATAAAAAGATAATCCACAAAATATATCAGTTCTTCATGAGCAACAAATAACATCAAATAGTAATCAAGTAATCACGACAGTTCTCTATCAACAACTGAAGGCATCAATGATAAGTCACAAAATCCAATGGTTCTCTAATGAGCAACCAGAAAGTAATACAAGTATAACTGATCGAGACTCAGAAATGGTTATCAAATATAACTGATCGAGACTCAAAAATGGTTAAGTTAGGTATTCTCAAATACATACATCTCAGCTTCACACAAGGAACTGGAAAGAAATCACAAACAGTAAACACAATCATGTCATAGAGCACTTCATCACATTACCATGGTCAGGTTAAGAAAGATCGAGACCAAATCATCAAGACATCACATTCACAAACCCCGAGCCTCTGGTAACAACCTGAACTAGTCAACGCTAAATCAACCCCAAAACATTCAAAGTACAAAGTCAACATCAAAGTCTCAGAGATTGGATCTGAAAGTATATTATTTAAGTTAAGGTAAGGTTTGTGATTTAGTTTAATGTCGAATTCAAGTAACGAAGTTTTCACAACTACCCTTTTTCGAATAACCCATTTCTATAATAACTTTCTTTAAATCAATATCCAAATTTATAATTTAGTCAAATAACATTCATTAATAATTAACTTAATTAAACTAATTTTAACTAAATTAATCAATATTTATTAGATCTAATTACTTATTTTAATCCCACTACTAATTGTTAATTTATTAATATTTAAGCAAAACTATTAATAAATTAAAATCTACAACTATATCTATACAATTAATATTTATTTATTAAATATTTAAAAAGTTTAATATATTATAAAAATTGAATATATTATAATTTTTATTATTTAAAATTTTTAATTAAATAAAATTCATTTTTTTTAATAATTAAAAAAAATTATTAAAAAAAAAAAAAAATTTTAAAAAATGAAATCTCACAAACGTTTATAGCCCGTCGGCTTTGGCCGCAGGGCCTGCGGCGGCAGGTACTCTGTACCTGCGATGCAGGTACTGTCAGCCTGCGCCGACAGTGGGGGCGGGTACGGGGTAATTCCCTCCCCCCCACTATATTATTATATATATACTTTTTTTTTTAATATATATATTATTTTTTTTATATATGATTTTATTTTATTCAAATACAAATAAAATAAGTTTTTATTTTAAAAATTAATTTTGTTTAATCCTTTTTTTTTTTTTTTTTTTTAAAAAAAATTTCTTCCAAAGGGTAAATATGTAAAATATAAATATATATATTTATATATATATATATATATATATATATATATATATATATATATATATATATTTTATTTTTTTATTTATTTATCTAGAACTTTTCAATTTCATTAAAACAAAACCCTTATCAAATTAGATCTTAATTTCTAAATCAAGAAAACAATGGTTCTAATTAATTCATCCAGTCTCCATGGATACAAAAATTATTGACGAATAATTAATAACTTCACAAGATTTGAAAGCTTAAAAACTTTTATCACAGAGAATTCAGATCTACAAACCCCAGACACGAAGAAGGCAGGAAGGGATAATTGCAAATTTAATGGATAAAAAATACAAGACCCTACCTGATCCTGATGCTATTATGCAACCTCCAGAAAACTATATGCGAATTCGCTCCTCTCAATAACCTTCCCCTTCAAGACTTTCTTCGTATCAGCCTTCTGAAATTTGCTTCCAAAAATTGTCTTCCTCCAAAAATTCTCGTCCAAATTCGTATATCCCAAAAATGAACCCCCAAAGTTGTGATAAGCAAATTCTCCTCAATTCGGGGCACTAATTGTGCGTTTACCCAAGAAGACTCTTTCCACAACTCAGTTAACTCAAATTAACTTTTATTATCTTTTCTAATTCTTTTGCATTCAACTTTCATGCACATTAAGTTGAATGGTTAAATAACTTTATTTAAAATTTCACTTGACTTCAATTCTTAATTAATTTATTACTTAAATCTTATGTGCACTTTTAAGAAATTAAAATAACATTATTAATTTTTTATAATTTAATCTTTTAATTTAATTCTTATATTTAACTCATGTTTAGATCATGTGATCTAGAATTCTTAATAAATTAATATCTTTCAACTTTTAATTCATTTTAGAACTTAATTGATAACATATTTAATTAATTTAAATAACAATAATATTTAGCATTTATTTAAAAATGAACTCCAAATATATTATTAATAAATTAAATAAATATTATCCTGTTCTAAATATATCTTAAACTTTAATTTTCCAACTTTAATTCTTTTATTTAATTAATTAATTAATTAATTAAATATAAAGATATCATAATAATTCCTTATTAAATTAAATCATTAATTAGTCTTTTTTTAATTAGACTTAATTAATAGAAAATACACCAAGGACTCATAAAGCAACATACGAAAACCCATCATAGAAAAAAATACATACCAAATCAAACACAAGGGTTATAATCACCAAATTACATCATTTGATGCATTCAGAGGGTACTTAACTCAGATACTTGTCCTAATTATCAATTAGGACAATTGGCTAAAGGGTTTAGGATTTGGACTTAAGAGTTTATCTCCCCTCTCTTACCATTTGAGACAGTGCGATAGGGTACGCTCATCCTGACAATTCAGAGAAGTCGATACCCGGTACCTGCAACCTGCATAAAATCCACGCATGTACAAACACAATATTCTAAGCTAAACAGGCAATGGCAGGAAGTGGTGCATCGTGTAGATCCCAACTAGCAGGTGACTACGACTCCCTTCCTTAACCATATCAGAAACATCATACATAAATAAAATAGCACACACACCATACACATGCAGTATGGGGTAAGTATCCATAAGAAACACATGGAATAATGAACCATCTAACTAATTATCATCGATAACTGAAACCATTGAATAATCATCATACATGCATGAAATATAGAGTACCAAGTAATCTCATCATATAATAAGCTGAGTGTAAACATCATCTGATAATCTCTAAAATAATAATACTACTCATCAAACATAAATTGGCCTAAAAGAGTTTGGCAATCATATCATAAATGTAGCTCGAAAAATGTAAACTAGGGGCAGGCACTACACATTCATCCAATGATCCTCTACTGCATCTTCATGAACAAATTATTTTCCAGCCAAAAGTTTAGCTCTACCAATATTGTCAAGGAATGGGCAAGGGGATTTGTAATCTTCCAAGGGATATTGATCCAATTCAACATCAAAGGTCATCAAATCCTATTTTTACTCAACTTCAAATGAACCTATAGTAATAGGACATATTGAGGTCTTCTTATGCTATTTCCTCACTTTGTCATACACAGATGTCAGTTGTCTTGCAATCTCTAGTAAAATGAGCCTATCCAATGGATATCTTGGGAGTTTTTTAGGATTCACCATTATACTTGGTACCCTTAGGTAGATGAATGTCTTGAATTGGATGTAGTAGGCACCCATCTCTACAATCCTTATCATGGCCTCTACTGACATCCTCTTGGCATATCACCCTCAATTAACCACATGATTTCAAAAATAAAAGCATCATTCACTACTCTATACTCCTTTCTCTGATTTGAGAGCTTCTTCTTTACTAATTTGGGATTTATTGTGTAAAGCCAAGCAGTAGCATCTTGCATGCTTCACTTCTTATACAGTCATAGATTGTCATTTGTCCTTGCCACCAATAAATACACCAAGTATGATTTCATGTAAAACTTGGGGTGGGCTTTGACTCTTACTAACTGCTCATCTAAGCTTTTACATAGTATTGTAACCCAATGAATTAGCATTTTAGTTGTTCAAATGGTTTCAATGAAATGCACCATCCAGATATTCATGTGCTCAGTTGTTGGTAGACCCATAATCCTATTCAAAATCATAATGGAGTATCCAATATCATCCTTCCTATACCCTCTAGTCATATCTACCTTGCTTGGTCTTTGTCCCACCGGTGTTATATCAATCAAGAATGATGATTGTATGATCAATTTAGCTTCGTTTTCATGTTCCCTATACCATATTTTGGCTTGATGATAAGTAATTTTCACATATTGATCAACTCTTAGAAGATGCAAGACTTTCTCAATGCTCCTGTGTCTTAAATCTAGGACTATCTCCCATATTATACTCTTCACAACTCTTTCTTCTAAAAAATAATTCTCTTCTAAGGCCATGACAAGCTCTAAAGATTTCACTAATGTAGAATGTGAGGTCGTATTAACCAATCCTAGTTTAGTGTGTGTTTAGACTATCATGGACCTCTCCTTAGGCTTGTTGCAAAGTTCCAAGAATGCATTCTAGCCAGTATGTCCCAATTCCATATCTCCAATCTCTAAATGTGCATCTTAGAAGTGTGATTTCTTAGGTGCAGCTTGAAATTTGAAAACAACTACTTTTGGAGCCATCTCCTTTGTGAGTGAGGAAGATGAGGAAGCCATTTTATTTGTACAAAATGTAAATATGTTAATCTAGAGAGGTAAAAATTAAACCCTAATTACTAAAAAACTAGACCCAGAACTCAAAACACTTGCAAAACTAGTTAAATTCCCCTTTTAACTCTGTTTATGCAATTTAGTGTACCTGCACACCCTGATTGGTGTGGTAAATGACTCAAGAATAGTCATTAAGAGTAGTTTTGCACCTATTCAAGTGCTCACCTAGATAGGGTGCAGACATGCACATGTGCAATGGGTCTAAAGGTTTTGTAAGGTTAAGGGTTCACACCTGCACACCTTGATGGGGTGTGTTGGAAATATAAGATAATTAACTAAGAGGGGAGGGGTGAATTAATTACTACAAAAATAAATTCTAGATCCCTTAAATGTCAGTTCAAAATATAAATAGATAATTGAATACTTTTGAAGCTCGACAAAATAGATAGAATGTTGTAACTCGATTAGCTCAGTAAAAGATTAACACATAAATCATTAGTTATCTATGATTACCATTACTTTAACTTAGTTGCAAAAACATAAATAAAATAGCATGAACACATTTTGCACCAAGATTTAATGTGGAAACCCAATTTGGGAAAAACCACCAATAGCAACTAGTTACTAATTTTCACTCTTCTGAAGTGAGCCCTTTAAGCAACCAACCCTATTAAAGGTTACAAAACAAACTATTAGGTGTGACCCTATTAAAGGATTTAATCACCCTTTTAGGAGTGGCTTGGCTAGAGGTCTTGAGAGCAATTCAATGGAATTTCCACTTTGCTAGAGGATTTGCAAATAGCTCTTAAGCCAACTCTATTAGGAGATTTAGATCATTGCTAAATTGGTTAGAGAGTAATAATGAGATGACCTGATTTGACTGCAACTAATTTGTTGATTTCATATCTTTTTTCTAGCTTGTTCTTGATCCTTCCTAATTGAATATGGCTTTACTGCTCCACAAGGATATTCTACTTATACTTTGAATTTGCTTCCTCTACTCATCAATAGATCTTCAATCACATCATCACAATTCACACATTCTCTTCCACCTTTCACACACTTTGAAATCACAACTTGACCTTATCCTTATATCTTTCACTTTGTCAAGTCAGCTCAAATACAACTTACAATAATCAATATTCATCATCTTAGTTAGTTGGAATCAATAGATAAATCAATTAAGCTTAATACAACAAAATAAGAAAATCTTTTGATAGCTGACCCTTCTTGATAGAAACTAACTCTAAAATGATTTCCTTTGTTAACCAACAGAAGCTTGGTTAACAATAAAAACTCACAAAAGTCCTTTGGCAATCAAGTGAGCTCAGTTAACACTTTTTTTTTCTAATTTTCCTTGGATTCCCTAGTGAACTTGGTATACACTTCCTTCTAAACTAGGCAAACATAGGAATGCTTGGTAGACATTGAGAACTCTCTTCACTACTTGAGTGAGTTGGGCATATACTGAATGCAAATGATATGACATTTGTGTAACATCAAAGGCAACACACAATTAACCAATTGTATCCAACAATCTCCCTGTTTGGCATTGATGGCACCACAACATGTCATAGCACAATGAAATTTTGGATTTTAGATTTGAGAACTCCCTCTGTCAATATGATCTCTTCCTTTCACTAGATTCTATCTTCAATGGATATTACCAAGTTTATTCAGAACATCCTCCCTCTTTTAGCATACTTTTTCTTTGGAAGACTTCTCCCTCTCTGGTTTCTAACTTTATTCTGGCTCCAAAAATTTCTTAGAGATATGACAATAAGCTTCTCCCTCTTTGATGACACATGCCAAAGATAATAACTCTATAAATACCAATGTACCTTAAGTATTGATTCATCTGCAATATGCCCTTGCCAATTGTTGCACCAACTGATTGATATTCAACTAGTTTTTGTTGATGCATCACTAAACTTCATTTAGTTAATTTTAGATAGGGGAACGACCCCTAGATTTTCTCTTAGATATAGAAATGCATACTTAGGTAATGGCTTGGTGAATATGTTTGCAATTTGTTCCTTTGTATTCACGTATTCGAATCTGACTTCTTTATCTTGCACCAACTCTCTTAAGAAGTGATATTTTATAGCAATATGCTTTGTTTTGGAATGCATTACTAGATTCTTTGATATGTTGATTGCACTGGTGTTATCACAATATATGACAACTGGATCTTTGATCTCTACCTCCATTCCTTCCAACAATTATTTGAACCAAACAATGTTAGATCAATTGACTACTACTGCTACATATTATACCTCTACTATGGATTGAGACGTACAATTTTTCGTCTTGCTTGTCCAAGATAGTAGTCTTTTACCAAGAAAGAATGCTCCACCACTAGTGTTTTTTCATTCATCAACACTTTCTACCCAATTAGCATCAGTGAATACTTTCAAGTCATTTTTTCTTCCAAGTTTATACCATAAACCATACTCTTTAGTACTTTTTAGATATCTCATGATTCTCTTGAATGCCATCATGTGATTTTCTTTAGAATTTGCTGAGAATCTTGCCACTATTCCAACTACTAGAGCAATATCAGGCCTTGTGTGTACTACATACTACAATTTTCCAATCATTGATCTATAAGTGGTCTTATCTACTTCTTTGGAATCATCATTTTTGGAAAGCTTATGTCTAGTAGACATAGGTGTTCCAACTAGTCTTGAGTCTTCCATTCCAAATTTCTTCAATATTTCTTTGATATACTTAGATTGAGTGATCTAGATACCATCTTATTCTACTATATTTTCAATCCAAAAAAGAATTTTATTTCACCAAACATGGACATCTCAAATTCTTTACTCATTTCTTCTAAGAATACTTTGCACAAGTCACCATTTCCCATAAATAGAGTATCATCAACAAATATTCCAGCCAACACAATATTCTTATTTGGTCCTTCTTTGATATATAGACTATGCTTGTTATTTGTTCTTTGAAAACCAATATGTACCAAATAATTATGAAATCTTTCATACTGGGCTCTAGGGGCTTTCTTGAGACCATATAATGCCTTGTGTAGTTTGCAAACTATGTCTCCTTTGCTAGGATCTACAAAACCTTCTGGTTGTTCAATGCAAACTTCCTCATCAAGAATTCCATTCAAGAATGCAGATTTAACATCCATTTGATATACTTTAAATCCTTTATGTGTTGAATATGCTAGTAAAGTTCTAACACTTTCTAGTCTTGCTACAGGAGAAAAAGTCTCACCATAGTCAATACCTTCTTCTTGAGAATAGCCTTTGCATACTAATCTTGCGTTGTTTCTTGATACCTTTCTATCTTCATTCAGCTTGTTTCTAAATACCCATTTTGTGCCAATTACATTTTTATCATTGGGTCTAGAAACAAGAGTCCAAGTTTTGTTCTTTTCTATATGTTCTATCTCTTCATTCATTACTTCAATACAACTTTCACTTTCTAAAGCATCTTTAACACTTCTAGGTTCAAATTCAGCAAGTAAACATGTACCTTTTAATTTGCTTCTTGTCATTGTTCTTATTATTTGTCTCCAATGATTTGATCAGGTGCATGGTGTCTTCTGACATATTTTGCTAATACTAGCTCCTTGATCTTTGAATGAGTTCCACCATCTTCTTCTTGAATTTTAGTTTCAAGCTCAAGTCCTTCTATCGATGACTCAGGTCCATTAGGCTCAGTTTGAACTAGCTTGATAGCCTTTGATTGTGACTCAGGTCCTTGCAACTCAAGTTGAATTTTCTACAACTCGATAACTATTAGAGTTTCTAGGGACTTCAGAGATGAAGCTTCTTTTCTCTTAGATAGATTTGGCAGAGTATCAAGCTCATAGTAAATGAATCTTTTGTAGTCTTTAAGTTCCTTGTTGCTTTCTTCTTCACTCTTTTATGCATATTCATCAATTTTGACATGTGCACTCTCTATAATTTTGTGAGTAGACAAATTCAAACATCTGTATGCTTTACTTCTATAGGAGTATCCTAGAAATATGCCTTCATCACCTTTTACATGAAATTTTCCTTTTCTAGATTTTTTCAATATGTAACATTTGCTACCAAATACATTCAAGTAACTTACATTAGGTTTGTAGCCATACCATAGCTAATAAGGTGTCTTGTTTAAATTTTTCTTCAACTAAACTCTATTCAAGGTATGAACTACAATTTTAATAGCTTCCTTCTAGTATTTGAGAGCAACATTCTTTTCAATCATCAAAGTTCTTGCACAATCTATGATAGATTTGTTTCTTCTTTTTGCTATATGATTTTATTGTGATGTACCAGGGGCAGGTAATTATCTTTTGATTCCTCTTTCAATGCAAAAATTATTGAATTCATGAGAGATGAATTCACCACCTCTATCTGATCTTAGTCATTTCAAGTTTTTTCAAGTTTCTTTTTCTACTCTTGCCAGATACCACTTGAATTTTGGAAAGGCTTTTGATTTTTCTTTTAGGTACATTACTATCACCATTCTAGAGTAGTCATCAACAAAGAGAATGAAAAACTTTTCCCCACTATAACTTTATATTCCAATAGGTCCATATAAATTAGTATGAACAATTTCCAAAACCTCTTCTGACTGATAGTCTTTACTTTTGAAGCTTGTCTTTCCCATCTTACCAACTTGGCAATTTAGCATAGACCTATGTAAGGCTTCTTCAAACTAGGAATACCTCTTACTCTTTTATGTTTTCTTATCTTAAATAGATTATCAAAATTCACATGACATAGCCTTTTTATGCCATAGCCAGCTTTCCTCTACTTGAGTAATAAAACATGAACAATCATTGAGATCAAGATAAAAAAGATTACCTTTTGTTTGTTTTCTAGAACCAATCAAATTTCCTTTGCCATCTAGTAGTTTGGCCTATCCATTCATGAATTCTACCTTGAACCCAATGTTATTCAGTTGTGCCACACTTAGTAGATTATGCTTTAGTCCTTCAACCCAATAAGCATTATCACACACAAGTTCTTTAGTCAACAAGATGCATCCTTTTCCTTTTATGTTGCAAGGTTCATTGTTTCCAAATCTTACATTACGTCCATCATAATATTCCATATACTCAATTTTTTTTTGTCACCAGTCATATGATGTGAGTAGACACTATCAATAATCCGTATATCATTTTTGTTAATATGAGAGATAAGTGCCACCTTATTTCCTTCATCATCAGATTCATCTTTCATAGCTATATATACCATTCCATCTTCATTGTTATTAGAATCTTTAGCCATAAAACAAGATTTCTTACCTTTTCCTTGAAGCTCTTGTAGTTCTTGGAGTCCTTCTTGCATGTATGCTTATTACTTTTATTTTCATCCTTAATTTCCTCAAGCTGCTACCTTTTTCTCAAAGAAAGTAGATTTTGGAGGTTCATATCTTGAATATGTTAGAGTGGGGTTTTGTAGAGCAGGTGCTTGTTGTAATGGAACTAGATTCATAGGTATGAATTGACTAGGCATCATAGGTGCTCTGATAGGATATGTTGGCATTATTGTAATAGATTGAGCTTGAAGCATCAATCCTCCTCAATTAGGATTGGCTTGCTTAGTAAAGGTAATTACTTCTATGAAGACTTTATCCAATGTATCAATATTTATTGTAGGAAGTCTTCTTAGAAAGATAGCAGTAAGATGGTCCGTAAAATTCTAATAAATTTGAATAGTAGCTTCAACTAGTATAGTGTATGGCATTTCTAACTTGTAATATACCATATGGAAGTGATGGTTGAAGTGTGAAACCATCTCTATTGGGACCCTTTTGATTAATAAAAATTGTTGATGTATCACAATGATGCATGATGCTGCTAGGAGCATCTTGTATAGGAAAATTATTTATTCACCAAAAAAAAATTGTGGAGGAGAGAGAAAGTGACGAAAATAGAAAGAAAATAAAAAAAATTGAAAATAGGAAAAATGGAGAAAAGAGGAATTTCTATTTTCAAGGTGCATGGGTGGCATAAATAGAAAATAATAAAAAATAGTTGTCATTCCATTAATCGAGATGTGTAGGTGGCAATTTAGAAGTTTGTGGAAAGTCCCTTAAATCATGCATTTAGTATTTGTTGGGTGCTTAGTTGTATTTGGGTGGGAATTTAATATTTATTTAAAGGTAGTTGTATTTACCTTTTATCCCACATTGGTTGTGTTTGTAATGTCTTGGGTTAGAAGTGCCTATTTAAGAAAGGCCTATTATCATTTGTAATCAAGTTCAAGAAATGGAAGCTCTTCTAAAGGAAGTTCAAGAAATGGAAGCTCTTCAAGTAGAAGCTTTTCAAGTGTAAGCTCTTGTAGTGAAGCTCTTTGAATGTAATCTCTTTTAACGAAGCTTGAGAAGTAGAAGTTGGAGAAATAGAAGCTCTTCAAGTGAAGCTCTTCAAGTAGAAGCTCTTTGTATGTAATCTCTTGTAAGGAAGTTCGAGAAATAGAAGTTCTTGCGTTGTAAGCTCTTCAAATGTAATCTCTTCTAATGGATTTCAAGTATTAATGGATGCTTTATGAAGCATTGCTTGTCATCTCTTTATCTCCATATTGCTGCATTTTTTGTTGTGAGTTGGTACGGGTGGTGTGGCCCGTCATCAGTGGTATCAGAGCATACCTTTGTCAGTGGTAGCAGACCAATACGTCATCACACAACTAGACTGATGAACCTTGGGCATAACTTCTCAAGATTCTTAGGGATAGTATGCTTACCAAGTTGATTGGAAAGTCTACAAAATTTGCAAAAAAGGCCATCAAGGGATTTTTTGGAATGAAAGGTGGTTGTTGTAGACGTGGAACTAAAGAAGATGATGAATTATTGAATGGAAGTGGTTGAATTCAAGGTATTCCTTTATCACTGTGGGGTTTACAAAAATGGCTAAGCTCAAGGAACTCATGTGCACTTGGTGAAGATCTTAAAGCTCACTAAAATGGGGATTCTAGATCAAAATCCTCTAGTTTTCATCAACTCTAGAAAAAGAGTACCTCTGTAGAAGTATAGCTTCTCACAAAATAAGGTGCATCTCAAAATTTAGGGCACCAGAAGATCTAGTGCAAAAACATAGAAGCACACCAGCACAACAGTGCACCTCAAAATCTCAAGAACATTAGAAAACTTTATGAACTTGTGAAAAGTGCAAAATTTTGAAGTTTACAAATTTCTTCTTCTATTCTAAAAGTGAAGAGGCCCTTCTTCTAGTGCCACTTATGTTGAATTTTCATTTTGCACTCCTCTCTTGAAAATTTAATCTTTGAAGATCAACTCCAAGGTTCTGGATAATCTTGTGACCTACTAGAATCTGCTCAGTTGAAGATAAATGTGAGTGTTCATGAGGAGGCCTTTGCTGATTTGGATAACTTCAGATAAGATATAGAATTTGTTTACTCCTTCCAAAAAAAAACACACACAAAGGAAATAAAACACAATAATTCCCTTGTTTTCCTAGTTTAGAAGGTAGTGTCTACTAAGTTCACTCGAGCGTCAAAGGAAAAGTTGTAGAAAGCAAGTGTTAATTCAGCTCACTTGGTTAATGAAGAAAAGTTGGATGGAATCAAATCTAACTAAGATCACTCGGTTTCTAAAGGAATTTTACAAGTTTGTAGTGTTAACCAAGCTTCTACTAGTTAATAAAGGAAACCATTTTTTGAGTTAGTTTTTACCAAGCTGGGTCAACTAACAAAGGATTTTTTGTTTTGGCATCTTAAGCTTAATTGTTTTATCTATTGATTCCAGCCAACTAAGGTGATGAATATTAATTATTCTAAATTGTATTTGAGCCTACTTGGCATAGTGGAAGATATAAGTATAAATTCAAGCTATGATTTCAAAGTGTGTGTTTGCGAGTATGAAGATGCTATTGAAGATTTAATGATCAGAAAATGAAGTGAAATTGAAGGATGAGAAGAATATCCTTGTGGAGTAACAAAGCTATATTCGATCATGAAGGATCAAGTAAAAGCCAGAATAGAAATTTTTAATCAACAAATTAGTTTCTTTCAAATCAGGTCTTCTCATTATTACTCTCTAACCATTGTAGTAGTGATCTAAATCTCCTAACATAGTTGGCTTAACAACTATTTGCAAATCCTCTAACAAGGTGGCAATTCTATTGAATTGTCTCCAAGACTTCTAACAAGACCACTCCTAATAGGGTGATTAAATCCTCTAACAAGGTTACACCTAATAGTGTGTTTTGTAACCTTTAACAGGGTTGGCTCCTAACAGGGATTACTTCAAAAGAGTGAAAATAGTAACTAGTTGTAATTGGTGGTTTTTCCCAAATTGGGTTTCCATGTTAAATCTTGATGTCAAATGTATTCATGCTATTTTATTTTATGTGTTTACAAGTTAAAGTAATAGTAATCAAAAATAAAATCTAAAGGTTTATATTTTAAGCATTTACCAAATTAGTTATTACTGAGTTACAACATTTTGTGTGTGTTTATTGACCTTAGGTAGTATTCATTTTTTTAGTTTGCATTTTTGTACTAACATCTAAGGGATTTAGGATTTATTTTGGTAGTAACTAATTCACCCCTCCCCTCTTAGTTACTCCTCTTATATTTCCAACAACTAGGGTTTAGCTTCCCATCTAGAGATAATAGCACTAATGATTTGATGTCAAGATCAATAGTTTCAAACTTACATAGTGAGCACCTCTGAACTGAGGCACACTCCAAGTTTTGACATTGAGTGAGATTGTTGTGCCAAATCCAAATGAAATTTAATCGCTCCAAAATTAGATAGATTATTATAGACCTTTCCATGACTGTCCTATAGCATATAACATTTCACTGATATCCCCCATGAGCTCCATGTTATGACCCTTGGAAGATTGACCTTCAAACTCACTTAGAGCACCTTGGAGACTCTTCAATATGGGGTGGTTGTAAACATTTGAGGATCTTTATGGATGGAACAAGGGTGTCACTAGGGTTCAAATGCCCATCTGGAGCTAATAGCACTAACAATTCAATGCTAAGATCAGTGGTTTCATAGTTACACAGTGATTTACCAATGAACTGAGGCACACTACAAGTTTTGGCATCAAGCAAGATCATTGTGTTGAATCCAAATGAAATGTGATCTCTCTAAAATGAGATAGGTTATTTTGGACCCTAAAATGACCCTCCTTTATAATTCAATTTTTTAGTGATCACCCCCATGAGCTCTGAGTTATGACCTTCAAAAGATTGATCTCCAAATGCACTTAGAGCACCTTGGAGACTCCTCGATATGGGGTGCTTATGAATGTTGGAGGCTCTCCACAAAAAAAACAATGGTGTTACTAGGGTTCACCCATACGTCCAAAGCTAATGGAATTGATGATTTGATGGCAAGATCAATGGTTTCAAAGTTACATAGTGATGCACCAATGAACTAAGGCACATTGCAAGTTTTGGTATCGAGTGAGATTGTTATGTTGAATCTAAACATAATGTGATCTCTCTGAAATGAGATAGGTTGTTATAGAAATCAACATGAATGTCCTATAGCATTGAACATTTCATCAATATTCCCCATGATCTCTAAGTTATGACCCTCAGAAGATCAACTTCCAAACGCACTTAGAGCACCTTGGAGATTCTTTGATACAGGGTGGCCATGAATGTTGGAGGCTATCCATAGCTACAAAAGAGTGTCTTTAGGGTTCAACCATCTAGCTAGAGCTAATGGAACTGATCATTTGATGCCAACATTAGTGGTTTCAAAGTTATGTAGTGATGTACTGATGAAGTGAGGCACAATGCAATTTTGGCATCTAGTGAGATTGTTGTGCTCTAAATAGAATGTGATCTCTTTGAGATGAGATAGGCTATTTTAGACCTTGACATTATTGTCCTATAGCATTCTATGTTTCACCAATAGTCACCACAAGCCTTGAGTTAATACGTTTGAAAGATCAACTTCCCAATGCACTTAGAGCACCTTGGAGACTCTTCGATACAGGGTGGTCATGAATGTTTGGGGCTCACTACAACTGGAAAAAGGGTGTTATTAGGGTTCACCTACCCATTTAGAGCTAATGGAACTGAAAATTCTATGCCAAGCTCAACAGTTTCAATGTTATATAGTGATGCACCTATGAACTGAGGCACACTACAAGTTTTGGCATTGAGCGAGATTGTTGTATCGAATCCATATGAAATGTGATCTCTCTAAAAGGACATAGGTTATTATAAAACCCAAAATGACCATCTTTTGGCATTTGACATTTTACTGATAACCCCCATGAGCTCTAAATTGCAACCCTTAGAAGATTGACCTCCAAATGCACTTAGAGTACCTTGGAGACTCTTTGATACAGGGTGGCCATGAATGTTCGATAGCACCTTGCAGTCACTAGGGTTCACCCACCCATCTAGAGCTAATGGTAAAGATGATTTGATACCAAGATTACTAGTTTTAGACTTACAAAATGATGGATTGATGAACTATGGCACACTACAAGTATTGGCATCATGTGAGATCACTATGTCAAATCTAAACAAAATATCATGTTTTCAAAATGAGATAGGTTATTGTATACCTCAGCATGACCATCCTATAGCAATTTGTATTTCACTGATAGGCCCCACAAGGGCTTAGTTATGACTCTCAAAAGATTGACCTCTAAATGTACTTAGAGAAACTTGGAGACTCTTTGGTACTAGGTGGTCACAAATGTTGGAGGCTCTTCACCACTAGAAAAATGGTTGCACTAGTGTTCACCCATCCATCTAGAGTTAATGGTGCTGACAACTAGATGCCAAGATCAATAGTTTCATAGTTACATTATGATGTATTAATGAATTGAGACACACTACAAGTTTTGGCATCGAACAATATTATTGTACCGAATCAAAATGAAATGTGATCTCTCTGAAATGTGATAGGTTATTGTAGACCTTGACATGACTATCCTTTAGAATTCAATGTTTCACTAATAACCCCCACAAGCTCTGAGTTAGGACCTTCAGAAGATCAACCTCCAAATGCACTTAGAGCATCTTGGAGACTCTTTGGTATGATGTGGCCATGAATGTTTGAGGCTCTCCATAGCTAAAATAATGGTGTCACCAAGGTTCACCATTGCATCCAGAGATAATGGCGTTGTTGATATGATGCCAAGATTAGTGGTTTCAAAGTAACCCAGTGATTTACCAATGACCTAAGGTAGACTACAAGTTTTGACATTGAGTGAGATCATTATAGGGTGGTCATGAATGTTGGAGGCTCTCCACAATCGAAACAAGGCTGTCACTATGGTTAGTATTAAGTCAAAACATTGGTTTTAGCTCCCTCAAGTTTTTTGAATGGCACACAATGCAAGTTGGGTGTTAGTATTAATTAAAATCATCATTTTTTAGGTCCCTCCACATTAATTACTTTAAGAAAAAATATCCTTGTTCCTTACATTAAACCAAAAAGTTTACATGGACAATATCTCAAGTGTTTCATCATTATTACATCAATACACAACTACTAAAAATCATAGTGTCAAAAATTGTAGACATTTGTTTCTATAGTAATATGTGAATATATGCAAATTGTTTTGTTCTTCTAATAGTCTTTGAATGCAAGAGTTCCATTCCTTGTAAGCATGTATGTACACAACCATGTTCCAACAACAACAAATGAACCAATGGGATATGTGAATCCATCATCATCTATAACTAGTTGTGCAAGCTTTTGTTTACCTCTTACACAATATGCTACCCAATAATCTGATTTCTCATCATTCTCCTATGGTGTAACTAATGCAAAGACATGTCCTAGCTAAAGAAGATTCCATAGATGGTTGTGCTCAACTAAACTTTCCATGTCATCTTTTTTGATAAAGGGTATAATAGAAAATGGAGTAAGATAATGTGGATTCCACGTGTTTACCTACTCACTTGACACACAATGGTCTTAATCACACTAAAATCAACTAGGACAAAAGAAAGCTAGTCATCATGTCCAAATGGTCCATGTGCTAGAATCAGAGCTCTAAAATGAATGTATTTTTGATGAATATCTAACATTAGCACAATTTGATCTATCACATATGGGCCCTTCCTCAACCAAACAAAATAACCTATGTACTACTAAATCAAGAGTCCCTCCTATAACAATGCTGAACTACACTAATCAACAATGCTACAAGCATCAACAAGCTCCACTCCTAAAATATTTAGTTTCTCCTTAACTAGTGCTCTCTTCACACATTCCACTTCTCCACCATGTTCCCCTTTCTAATGGTCAGACTCAAAGAAACTCCATATATGAGGCACCCCCTTCTGTACATGCATCCTACACAGCCAATAAAAAATGCAAGCATTCTTGAATTGACCTATGTAATTATTTGACCAAATGATATGTCTATCCATATCAACGTCATGCTCCTGTAAGAAATCAAAATAATTTTCAAAACAATGTTGCACAAACTTATGAGAGTGAGATCAATCATCACTTTTGTAAAAATGGCACTCTCTAATAATCTTATGATTACCTTCTACACTATTAGGGGCATGTCTATATGTTATGTGGACAAAAGTAGCAATCTGAATGGAGTTGTAATACTATGATTGTGTCTCATTTTGGAGAAAAGTCAACAACCGATATAATAGTATTAATGGGAAAAGTTTCCTTACACATTCTAAATTGTTAATCCATCCACTAATACGTGTGACTATGCCTTGCATACTTGTGGAAATATTTGTCTTGAAATCTAAAATAAAACTATCCACACTAATTTCTTTTGCAACCAATTCACATCTAGAAGCCTCACATCCACTCTTCAATGTGTATTTCACTTTTTCATATACCCTTTTTTTACTATTGTCCTCCCAAGATGTTGTTTATGCCCCTCATTGAAACATGTCTCAAACTTAGATAAGCCACCATGGTGCAAGAACATGCACATAAAGATTGTACATGTTGCCGCATTTCAGACTCTATTGAGTTGCAAAAGTTACCAAGCACTAGAAATTGTTTAGGATAAGATCTTTTCTGTTGAGTTGTTTAGACCATTGTGGGGCCATTCTTCCCTATTCTATATTGATCTAGAATATTTTGTAAGTTTTTTAGGTAGGAAGTCTCTTTGCCTCAGTTTTCCTATTTTTTAATAATCTAGAATGTTTCGTAGACCTTCTTAGCAAGTATAAATACAATTTTTAAGTTTAGGTTTAGTCAAGTTTTTGGATACAAAGTTATGGGGAGAAGAAATCTTTAGGAGAGAAAGTGTATATACTATTCATTTGATGAATCAATTAGAAAAATATTTTTATCTAACTCTCTCTAGTGTTGGTTCCTTCTGTTTTTGCTTCCATTGAGTTTATCTTTGCATCAGTTTTGGTATCCAATGCTTATGAGATTCAAAAAACCACTTGAGATTGGCATCTCTCCCATCTTCAACATAGCAAACCTCACACCATTCAAAGCACCCAATGAAGAAATTGATACAGGATAGATTTCTAATATAGAAGACATTAAACATCTACCATTTAAGAGGACACCACAACTAGAAAGGATATTTGACACTAAAATCATAAAGAAGATAAGAGGAAAGTAGTCCTAGCATTATTTGGTAAAACTCAAAGGTTATTCAGCTATAGATGCTATGTGGATGACCAAACAAGATATCAAGAAGCAAGGTACCACTCTATAAGAGCTCATCTCAAGTGAGCTTGAGATAAAAATTCTTGGGGAGTATGGCATAAGAGTACCCACGTAAAGTTTTAACATGTTGCTGCATTTTAGACTTTATCGAGTTGCAAAAGTTATCGAGCACCAAAAAATTTTTAGGATAAGATCTTTTCTTGGGATTTGTTCAAACCATTATGGGGTCATTCTTCCCTATTCTATATTGATCTAGAATATTCTGTAGGCCATTTTGGTGGAAGGTCTCATTGGGTCAGTTTTCCTATTTTGTAATAATCTAGAATGTTCTATAAACTATCCTAGCAAGTATAAATAGAGTTTTTAAATTTAGTTTTAGTCAATTTTTTGGATATGAAGTTACGGGCAGAAGAAATCTTTAGGAGAGCAAGCGTATATACTGTTCATTTGATGAATCAACTAGAAGAATATTGTTATCTAACTCTTTCTGGTGTTGGTTCCTTTTGTTTTTTCTTTCATTGAGTTTATCTCTACATCACACCACATTCTGAGCACTTCTCATTTAAGCAAAAAAATTTATAAGAGAAACAAAAATCAACTCTAGGACATAAAAAAATTATCTAGCAAGTCTCTTGGTGATTTTGGAAGCCCACTAGCACCACAATTCTCCAACATTTCATTACTATGCAAAGTAGAATAGATGGAGTGTAGTAGTTCATGGTGCGTAGAAAATTCCACATGATATTTGTAACAACATGTATTTTGAATCTTAAGTGGCACACAATAAAATGGCTTCAAGGATTAAAAATCCTTTTTTGATATATGCAATCTTGGATGACTCTCTCTAAATTCTTTCAACAACATCGTTTGACTTACCTTCAAATAATGTTTATGATGTGGCATGCAGTCTCTAATGCCAATTCCCAACCTCATCACCTTGTTAGCATTGGGTGAGACTCTTGAGCTAGAGTGCCAAAAATGTATAATTTCTTGCTTCACATCATCAGTTAGCTTCTTATCAAAAAATTGAAGTCTCCCACCAAAAGCCCATGTATCATTTTGAAGAGGATCATGAATTCTCTCTCATCTAGTAAGCACTCTTCTCAAAGTAGTGTCACCTACATGCAAACACCCATCACTTGCATGCAAACACCACAACTCCCAAGAATCACCTGCATGCAAACACTTATCACAAAGAAAGAGAGAAGAAAAAAGCTACGGAGCTTGGAATTACTAGATCCATAGATGAGAAATTCTTGATGAGAAAAAAGAGAAATTACTATTATCAAAAGTGAATTAATAAATTACAAAGAGAGATCATCCTTATAAAGGAGATCAAAACCCTAATAGGTAAAACCTAGGTTTTTTGATAATAATTAATAAAATAATTAATTGTTATATTCCTAAAGTTTAGCTTAAGTAAAATAGAGATAATAAGTGACTTAATAATTAAATCCAAATGATTTAATTAATAATGAAAATCTCATTACTCTAACACCCCCCCTAAGACAAACATAGGGAGTAGCTAAAATCTAAAAACTACTGTTGAAAGAAAATTTGAGTCCTTGCAACAAGGACTGATAAGGTACCCAAGCACAACCAAATATCTATATAGAGGAGAAATAGAGAAAACCAAATGGGAAAATCCCTACTCGAAAAAGATATGGAAATAAAATGTTCTAGAAGATAGGAACAAAAGGATGATCATGAAGAATACCATTGAAGCATGAAGCTGCAAACACTACCAAACTACTGATTTGAAAAACCTCCACTATACAAAACATAACTAGGTAAAAATTACTAAGTCTAAAGAACTAATAAATTGAAGATGGAACATATTTTATGGCCTCCAAAAATAAGAATTAACAAATGTTTAAATGGTAAATGATTCATCTCATTGAAATGAATAGGTATCTAGCTACTGCAATTGCATAGAACATAGGATCAAATACTAAATACATAGCTCACTCCATTGAACGAAGAAAGAAATAGAGCCAATATAATCTCCCTATGATTCTGAGTGGTAATATTTGAATATTGAAACTAAATACAATATCTCTTGCAGAAAGAAGAACCAAGAATACTGAGAGTGCAAAAGAAGTACAAACACCTATAATGACATGTGTCATTGACACATCATGAGGATAATATTGTGGAAGGAAAAATCACTTGACAAAGGAAGATGGTGAATATGGCCAACATAAAACCCCCCAAGGAACTTTGTAAGGTAGTGTGAGTATAGTAAAACAAAGAGATGTCCAAGACCCCAAAATGCAATAGAGTGACACTTATCTTAGTGCATTTGCAAAAATACTACAAAAGGATGTCAAAAAAGATCAAAAGAGACATAAGGTTGATATAAGAGATAGTAAAACCCATAAAAAATAATTTTAAGCAACAAAATCAATCTTTGGACTTGAATCAACCAAGATATCCACTAGAAGGCAAAAAACCAAAAAACTGAATGGGATGTGCCAAGAGCAGACTCTGGAAAATAAAATGTCTCAAAATATGTCTCCTAGAATGAAAAATAGAAATCTTGACTTTGACAGACAAAATTTCCATCAAAAGAGCACCAAAACTAAAAATAACCTACACCAGTGGAACGAGCTCAAAACAATTTTTTTGGCGATATCTTGTTTGTCAAAAAAGGAGTCTCGATGAGCAAGTTATGGCCAAAAAAACACGTGTAGTTTTAAAAAGTGCTGGAAGGCCAAAATATTTTTTACCATCTTGGGATCTATGCCAAAATATCTCAAAAAAAATACCCACTAGTATTAGAAATTGCCTCAAGAAGTGTGTTAATTTTGTACCCAAACTATCTTGATTTGCATCCAAAAAAATCTCAATTTCTATGCCAAAAATGAAAACCTTGTCGGCTCAACAAATGTACCAAAATTATCGATTTTCAAAAAATCTCAATTTTCTTGTCAATCACTACCTCAGGAAACATGCCAAAAATCTCAATTTTCAAACAAAAAAATTCTTGATTTGCATAAAAAAAATTGAAAATAGGTGCCTTAGAAAATGTACGAAATCAAAAAATTGTCACCTTGAGAAATGTGCGCAATTTGGAAGTAATATTATCTTTCCTTAGATTCCAACTATGTTCAAATTGGACAAATTCATATGAAAATAAGAGTTTTAGGGTGCTTTGAGCTCCACTGTGATGTCTATTTGGGCTCAAAGTGACCCAAAAATTGGTGACCCCCCAGATTCAATACCAAATAACTCTAAAAAATTAAACCCTTTGAAAGAAAAATCATAGATCTAAAAGCTAAGCCAAACTTCTCATAAATAGAATAGGGGCATGAAGATTTGGAGCTTTGATACCATGTTGAAGTTGATGTAAGATCAATCCCACAGCTCCCAAGAATCACCTGCATGCAAAAACTTGTCAGAAAGAAAGAAAGAAATAAAAAGGTATGGAGGTTGGAATTGCTAGATCCATGGATGGTACATTCTTGATGAGCAAAAAGAAAAATTGTGATTATCAAAAGTGAATCAATAAATTATAAAGATAAATTGTCCTTATAAAGGAGATCAAAACCCTAATAGGTAAAAGCTAGGTTGCATGATAATAATTAATAAAATAATCAATTATTATATGACTAAATTTTAGCTTAATTAAACTATAGATAATAAGTGACTTAACAATTAAATCAAAATAATTTAATTAATAAGGCAACATATTATTACTCTAACAAGTAGTACAATTTAGGTTCAAGTCAATACAAGTTTGTCTCATATGTCTACCCTTTCTCAAATGATGAATTACCAACAAAGTTGTAATAACCGTTTGAGAAACTCTCTTATCCTTCTCCTTGCTATTTTCACCAATGCTATTGAGAGCATTGAAAATATTCTTCACAATAATGGCATTTTTTTCCATTTTCTAATTGACACAAATCTTCAATTTGGAAAGCATGGTTCTCATCTCTTACATCTTTAATAAGTGCATACAAAGTTGACATTGCTCCACTACTATCTTGTTGCCAAAAAATATCTTATATAGTCTTGAAGCCCATAATCAAATGGTTCTTTGTGATTTTTTCCTTCCAAATTACTAGTAATCATTTCGTCAATTTCAATTATCCATTTTGGTGTTCTAGGAGCTTCATTTTGGTTATAATTAAGATATATGTAACATTCCTATGCATTTTAATTTTCGACATGGTCAATCATGGCATTTACATTATGAACTAATAAATTTTCATTTTCTAAATTTTCAATCCTAACATTTTTTGACAATTTGCTTCTGGATTTGATTGTGTTTGCTATTTTTTGGCATCAACGTTTCGGATCACACTCTGTGGTCCATCATCAGGATGAGAGAATGCAAGAATGAAAAAATGTGTGAGCTGATCCAGCTAGTGCAGGGGTTAATAAAGGGAGAAGGTAGGTAAAAAGTGAGGTGGACAAAAAACTTGAGGGTAGGGCCCACGGGAGAGAGAAAGAAGAAGAAGCACGGAAAACGAGGAGTATAAAAAAGGCCAAAACTCCAAAGGAAAAAAGAGATAAAATTAAAAGAACTAAATTGAGAGTAAGTGAAGGAGTCTCCCCAGTAATGAATTAGAGAAAATAAATAGTAAAACACAAAGCAATCTAGAGGCAAAAGAAAGTAAAAAAGAGCGTTAAAAGGATAGGAGATATAATAAATATATGCATGCGTATATGAAAATATAAATATAAACACTATTCAAGGAAATTAATACCAAATACTGGTACAGATATGACCTAATAATAACGATATAAAAAAGAATAAATAAGACAACTATTGAGGTAAAAAATGAATAAATAAATAAATAAATTTAAAGAAATAAAAATCAAAGAGGAGGAAAAGGCGAGAAAAAGTGAACAAAGGAGGACGAAAAGGGGAACCAAGACTAGAAAGTACAAGAAGGGGGAGGCTGAGGCGGAGAACAAAAAGGGGGGGGGGGGGGGGTTTAGAGCCACGACATAAAGGAAAGCATACACAAGAGGCAAAGGAGCGAGCACGACCAGGGAAGAAGAGAGGAGGAAGGACAAGGCGGGGGGATGCTCAAGGGCAGTGAAGACTATCCAGCGAACTTAATAATGGTTGCCAAGACTGGCTCAAGGACCATCCATCCTCTCGATTGAGATTGAGGGGATGGTGGTGAATTTCAATGGCTTCCATTAACTTCCTCTTGAAGTAGTTATCTTCCTTGACAAGGATTTGGGTGCTCTCGAGACAAATGTGGTGTTTGGTTGCAGATGAGTGCTCAGCTAGAGCAGATTTTTGGACTCTTTCATGTTTGATGTCTGCACCATGCTCCCTAATTCTAGTCTGGAATGAGCGACCAGTTTCTCCTATGTAGGCTACACCACAAGAGCAAACAATCTTGAAGACTCCCGAGTTTAGAAGAGCATCCTTGGAGTCCTTAAGAGGGGTAACAAAGTTTTGAATCCTGGTCAGGGGTTTGAATGTAACCCTGAGGCCCTTTTTGGACAAGATTTTGGCAATCTTTTGGGATATACCATCAACAAAGGGAAGGGCTACACTCAAGGGAGGAGGAGACAAAAGAGGTTTGCGGTTGGCACAGGAGAGAAGGAAAGATTTGGCCTGGTTAAGCGCCTTAGAAATTTGCTTATGAGAGTAACCATTAAGCCTGAAGACACGGCGGAGATGGGTCAGCTCCTGGTTCAAGTTGTCATCATCGCAAATTCTAAGGGCTCTAAGAGAAAGGGTCTTGAGGATGCCAACCTTTTGGCTGGGGTGATGGTGAGAAGAAGAGTGGAGGTATAAATCAGTGTGCGTGGCCTTGCGATACACACACCGACCGAGGGTTCCATCTGCCTTCTTGATGAGAAGAACATCAAGGAACGGTAACTGGTTGTTTGACTCAAGTTCCATCGTGAAGGAGATGTTGGTGGATAAGTTGTTGATGTGCTGGTGGAACTCCACAAGCTTGTCTTGACCATGTGGCCAACACACATTTGTGTCATCCACATATCGCTTCCACCATTTGGGTTTAAGGGGGTAAGAGCGGAGGGCCACCTCTTCAAAATGCTCCATATAAAGGTTGGCGATGACCGGGGACAGGGGAGAGCCCATAGCCACCCCGTCTACTTGCTCATAGAAGATGCCTTGGAAGGAGAAGAAAGTGGACCTCAAACATAAATCCACTAAGGAAGCGATTTCCTCACCCATCTTCTCCTTGATGATGTCGATAGATTCCGGAATGGGCACCTTGGTGAAGAGAGAGACCACATCAAAACTCACCAAGATGTCATTTTTCTCCAACTTGACGTCCTTGGAAAATTGGACGAAGTGGCTTGAATCCTTGACAAAGGTGCTAGAATTTCCCACCAATGGGGAGATGAGCTTGGCAAGATGAGATGCCAACTCATAGGTTGGCGACCCAATGGTGTCAACAATGGGTCGAAGCGGGATGCCATCTTTATGAATTTTTGGAACCCCATAGATGCGAGGAGTTACTTCTTTAGATGGCCACAATTATCATTATCATTATCAATTGGTACATTTGCATTCCCCAACTGAACATATTCATTTTCTAACTTTATGATTTCACCTTCAATCAATACATCGTCAAATTAATTCACATTTAACATACCTTGTCTCTTCCTTCAGTTATTTAGCCTAAGTCTTTCCCTATATGTTGCAATGTCTTCATTCTATACCTCCCATTTGCATTTATCCTTTCAATGATTACTACTCCCCATTTAGACAATAATACCAAACACCTAATCAAATCTTGTAGCAACCTTTTCAAAAAATGGACCCCAAACAAACTTTTTTCTCAAAATCCATGAAAATGCCAAACAAAAATGTGATTGTTGGGTCTACCATGACAAAGAATATTTTGATGAAAGTCTACTAGTAAAACAGTTTGGGTAATTGATCCCATATCAGGTATCCAATATTATCAAGTATCTAATTCAAGATCGAATACCTAATATGATATCGGGTACCCAAAATCATCACCCAAAATTTGGAGGGAAATAAAACAAGAAAGTGCAGGAAATCAACAACTATTATATATTATTATATATTAGTATATAAAATCAATTATTATTCTATAATATAGTAATATATTATTATTATATAATATAGTCATATAATAATGTTATTATATAATATAGTAATGTATAATTTTTATTATTAATACTACTACTACTACTACCTCTGCTACGACTACTACTATTATTATATAGGAATGTAGTCAATCATATGGGTCAAATGGGGTCATAGGCTAAACTACAACCCCATTCGACCCATTGCATTGCAACATGTGTCCCTAGGGGTCCTAGAACCCCTAGGGACATAGGGTAATCAATCATATTGTATTTTAAGAAACTATATATTACTATGTAATAATTTCTAATACTCTATTCACATATATATTAAAGTAGTATATATAATAATATATATTTAATATTGTAATAATAATAATATATAGATAATATTTATATTATTATTGATAATATATAATACTATGTAGTAATATATAGTAGTATGATCGTAATATACTATCAAATGATATTTAATACCATTGATAATATTATAACAATTAATTTTTTTTATAAAATATATAATTAAAAATTAAAAAATTAAAAATATTGAAATATATTTTTATATCTTAAATGTGAAAACATATTTAAATATGTTTGTCAGCTTTTTGTTTAAAATGTATAATTAGTTCCCATCTTCTCAATTTTTGAAATTTTTTTATTTTGCCACCACATTTCGGGTATCTAATTAGGCTTGGTATTTACCAAACCTTTTTTGTCAACTCAAAAACTATGTTTGAGACATGTTTCAATAACATTCTAACTTTGAGTAGCCATCTAACAATGTTTTTAAATCTAAATTCATGAAATGAAAAGGGTTTTTTGATAGCGCTCTCAACATTCCATCAATATAATTATTGTCAAGTTATGAGTAAACTATTGATTGATATACTGATTGAAAAATAGCTATAACTTTCAAATAGTATGTTGAGCTTTTATTTTGCATGATTCTCAATGACAAGAATCCTTTCAAACTCCTCTCTTGAAAAGCTGATCTGGAATCAACTCCAAGGTTCCAGGCAATCTTACGACCTACTAGAATCCACTCAGTTGAAGATAAATATGTTTGTTCACAATGAGGCCTTTGTTGGTTCATACCAATATAGGATAACATGATCAATCTACTTGCTAGTTCAAAATAAACCAAAAAAAGATATATGTTTATGGTATTTTCTATTTTTAAATGAATGCAATCTAACAATGAAACTATATGAATTTCTAACTTAACCAAGGGTTAACAAAGAAAATAACAAAGATAATGTAATGAGAGATAAAAGTAAATATCATGAAAGGGAAATTCCTAATGGACATAAACCATGGTAAGAACACATCTACGAGTTAAATCATTGACAAAATTGGGTAGGAAACCAATGAAAGTAGGAGCAACGCTTTCTCAAATCTACTGATGCAATCAACAATGGGAATTTAGTAAAATTGAAAGATGTTTCATTTCTTATCAAATTAGAAGGCTATAGAAAGTGAACTTATGCATGATGAGTAGCTGTATAGGAACAAATGGGTGATCTCTTCTCTAATTCTGTTTGTTAGTTGAATTCATCAACATGTGACAAATACCAGAACTAAAAATATCTCTTGATCAAATCAACACAAAAAAAATATTGGCTCCATTATTATCATGAATAAGAATCCACAAAAATAACACACTCTAGAAAGAATAACTACACTCAGAATGAGAGAACCAATAACATATATTATTCCATCAAATAATGGCCTGGAATACATGTTACATTCTTGAGTTTATAAGAAATCCTCTCCTCAATTTGTGTTGATAGTGGGAGATCTCTTCATGCAAAAATAAGCTTAAAACTAATAGAAAAAATCTAATTATGTACAAACTGACTCTCTAAATGGTGTTTAGTAGGCCTCCATCCTTGTTTATATTAGTTAATGGGTTGATGAGCCTTTACATGTCTTAGAAAATGAAAGAACTAGTAGATAAGAAGAAGGGAGTTGTAAGAGGGTCTAGGATTCACTGGGAACTCTAAAACTATAAGCTTGGCCTTCTCTGAATATTTCTATGAGTTAAACTATTGTCAAAATGCATTTTTGGTGCATGGAAAACTATAAATTTGGAACTCGAAGTAAACTATCAATGTACCTCTAAATTCTTCAAAAAATTTGGTGTACCTTAGAAGTAGCACACCATAGAAGAAGAGCACCAAGGTAGCAAGTACAAAAATCCAAAATTTTTCCAAGTGTCAAAATTGAATTTCTAGCTTATGGGTTTTCTTCCACTTTATATGAGAGCAATGTCTCCATGGTTTCTCTTGAATTTCTCTATAATATCTGTCAATTTGGAAACTTCTGACAAATCTATGGCCTCATATTTATGCTTGACTATTTGATGATAATTACTAATATACATTCAAATTTCTGCAAAATCTTCAAGTCTAGCACCAAGTCTCAAAAATACCTCTTCAGTCTTGAATGCTTGCCTAATATCTTCATCAAATGAAGTATCCCTGAAAGTTCTTCATAATTTCTCAACTACTTCTTGTACTAACTTGAGCTTTATCTTTGACTCATCTTCAAAAATATCAAGGGAAATGGCACCATAATACATCTCTGCATCCAAAATTTTCTCTTGAGACTGGCAATTTAACTTCTAAATATCTTCATGATGTCCTTTCATGACCTTATTTTTGGCATCTATCTTCTCAATCCAATCATCAAGTTTATCAATCTCATCTATTATATACACTTCCATGAGTGTATGATACCTTTGAACTTTTATTGTTCAGAGTACTTGTAAGTCTTTTCCCTAGGTATATACCTCATTAATAATCCCAAAATCCTAGTCTATTATAGATACTAGTTTTTTCACACTAGAATGAACATTATGCAATAGGTTCAAATTGGCCTATATTATCTCTACACCTTTATGCTCAAAATTGTCACACCATTGCTGACATTCTCCCAAAAATGAATCAACTTGGACACTACCCTTATCTCTCCTTTCTAATTTCATAGAGAGAGTAACCTCTGGCTAGTCTTGATCCAATGGACCTATAATTCCATGTAAATTTTCTCTTAATGGCTCATTTTCTTTGCACAATTTTATTAATTCATTCTAATAATCATCAAAATGCATGAACACCTCCCTGACACCTATAGTGAACATCACTATAGTTTCATCTACTATGGGATTTCCTAATAGAACTTTTGTAATCTGATAGTCCTTAGGGGATAGATCTTTAGTTTCAACATGTGGAGGAGGAATGGCTATGTGAGAAAGTCCTGATCTCTATTCTTCATTATGAAGGTCAATTATTGTGCATCACCTATAGGTGACTTAAGTCTCTTGATGGCTTCTACAAGTGCATCCATACTCTCCTCTTCATTTAGGTTTTGTTGTCACTTTTGTTGAACCATGACTTCGCTTTTAAACTAGGTTGGTATAGTGCCCATTGGAGAAAAATATTTAGTTGACAAGGATGACTTTCGTACAAGCCCTTTTTCCTTATCACTCCTTTCTAGAGTTTTCTCCTTCTTTGACAGATCTAAATTTGGCACCCTTGTATTTGTTGTATTGAAATTCCTAACCTCTGTATCCTAAATTTTTTGCTAAGGTTCTTTAGGTATCTATCCTACCTCAGATACTTTATTGGATGGTCTATGCTTGGTCTCTTCTTCATAGACTTCTTTCTCTTCTTTAGTGATAGGAGGGAGGGGAGTGGCTGATCCCTATTCCAAAAATTACACATCCTATAATGGTGGTGGTGAGGTACCTAGAGATCCTTGTTGTAGAGGCAATATTTGATTCAAATCCTCTCCCAAAGGTTGGTTCATGGGTGTATCTCATATTTTATCACCCACCATTTTTGTCCCTATATGCATAAAGTCAAAATCAGACATCTTCAAAATATCTATCCCTACCCCTCTTCTTCATCCATCCCCTAGTGTTGCTCATCCTCTGAAGTTGTAACCTCAATAGGTTACTTGGGAATAGATGGTGGCATGATTGTGGAGCTTCTCCTTCTCTCTTCCTGAGTGGCCCTTACCAAGCATGCCCTTTGACTTAATGGAAGATTATCTTCTTCATCTTCTTCATCATCTACATCCTCTTTAGGGATGGTTTTGGGGATTGGACAAAAAGGTATAACTCTTCTTCATATCTTCTGCCTCCTAGTCATTTTGATTGTAGGTCTAACTTTAGCTTTATTTGTAGCTGAGGGTGAGGCTTCTTCCTTTGGAGTAGGTGTTAATACCTCATGTGCTTCCTTTTTTGGCACTTGCTCCTATTCTTGTTTTGGGGGATGTGCTTGTTGCTATTCTGGGAAAGAGGCTCATAGAATATCCTAGGTTTGAGTTGCCCCTTCATTTTCAGGCTCTTGGATATCAGGTGCTTGAGCTACCTCTTGGGCTTGGGTCACCTCCTTTTGTTGTGATTCTTCTAGTTCAAGCTTATCTTTCATGGAAGAAGCTCTTTTCCTCTTATTCTTACCTTCTTCACCCTAAAGTAACCATCTTCCCTATCATGCTTATATACTATTTATGGCCTGATTGGAGATTACATAGGGAAAGTTGGTATTGTTACTTTTGCACCTTCACACTTAACTTGGCGTGATGTCACTTGGAGCGTGATTTCCTGAAGAACTGGGTCCAACTTAAAGGGCTCCTTGATTCAATCTCTTGTCAATTGAATTACATGTCTTGCCCTATTATTTATATTTTCATTCTCTTCCCTTTCCACCTTTGCATTCATAATTAGTCTATCAAATATCTTATCCTGATTGTATAAGGGATCTAAGACCACTTGACTGTCTTGTTGAACAACCTTTAATGGGATCTTTATCTTCAAGTCACTTCCTGCTAGATATAGAGTAATCCTATAGTAATTTCTAATTTGGATATCATATTTATCTATCACATCCATCCAATGATCCTCTACTACATCTTCATGAACAAATTGTTTTCCCTCCAAAAGTTTAACTCTGCCAATATTGTCAAAGAATAGGCAAGGGGAGTTTTAATCTTCCAAGGGATATTGATCCTATTCAACATCAAAGGTCATGATATCATATTCTCACTCAACTTCAAATGGACCTATAGTGATAGGCCATACTGAGGTCTTATTCTATTTCCTCACTCTATCATAAGAAGATGTGTGTTGTCTTGAAATCTCTAGTAAAATGAGCCTATCCATTGGATATCTTAGGGGTTTCTTTGGATTCACTATTGTACCTGCTACCCTTAGGTAGGTGAATGTCTTGAATTGGATGTAGTAGGCACCCATCTCTACAATCCTTATCATGGCCTCTACTAACATCCTCTTTAAATAATCACCCTCAATGAACTAGATGATTTAAAAAATGATAGCATCATTCACTATTCTATACTCCTTGCTCTGATTTGAGAGCTTCTTCTTTACCAATTGGGGATATACTATGTAAGGCTAAGCATTAGCATCTTGCATGCTTCTCTTCTTGTGCAATTCTAGATAGTCATTTTTTCTTGCTACCAATAAATACACCAAGTATGATGTCATGTAAAACTTGGGGTGGGCTTTGACTCCTACTAACTACTCATCTAAGTTTTCACTTAGTATTGTAACCCAAACAATTGGCATTTTAGGTTCGATGAAATGTACCATCTAGATATTCAAGTGCCCGACTACTAGTAAACCCATAATCTGATTTAGAAGCATAATGGAGTATCCAATACCATCCTTCCTATATCCTCTAGTCATATCTACCTTGCTTGGTCTTTGTCCCACTAGTGTTCTATCAATTAGGAATGATGATTTTATGATCTCTTTTGCTTCCTTTTCATGTTCCCTATAACATATTTTGGCTTGATGATAAGTAATTTTCACATATTGATTTTCTCTCGAAAGATGGAAGACTTTCTCAATGCTCCTCAGTCTTAAATCCAAAATTATCTCCCCTGTTATAATCTTCACAACTCTTTCTTCTAAGATATAGTTCTTTGCTAAGGCCATGACAAGCTCTAAAGATTGCACTGATGTAGGATGTGAGGCCGTATTAACCAAGCCTAACATGGTAAGTGTTGAGACTATCAGGGAACTCTCCTTAGGCTTGTTGTAAAGTGCCAAGAATGCATTCTAGTCAATTGTTGGGTATTTGTTTTGCATGAGGTCAATGGTAGGAATCCATTGTGCAATTCCTCTCTTGAAAAGAAAATATTTTTAATGATCCACTCCAAGGTTTAGTATTTGTCTTGCGACATACCAAAATCAGCTCAGTAGAAGATAAATGTGAGTATTCACAAGGAGGCCTTTGCTAGTTCTAAAAACTCTTTTATCTCGAAATTGAAGTAAATCTATTCACTATCTCAAAATATCACACTAAAAGGAACAATATTTTTTGTATTTTCTATTTTTTAGTTCATGCAACTACCAATGCAACTAAAATGTGTTCCTATTCTAACAAGGGGTTAACAAAGAAAATAATGAAACTAAAAGCAAAATAATGTGAAATCAAATGACTTGAAATTGAAATTCCTAACCAGACATAAGCTACAGAACACAACACATTGCAATTTAAACCTTCAAAGAAATTGGTAGGAAGCCAATGAAAATAGGAGCAACACTTCCTAGAATCCACTGATGTAATCATCGGTGAGAATCTTTAACAAATCAAATGATGTTTCACTCTTCATCAAATTGCAAGGCCACAGAAAGTGCACTCATGTGAGACAAAAAGCTATGTAGATACAATTGGGTGATCTCTTCTCAAGCTTGTTACATCAACAGAATTCATATATCTATAGCAAACACTAGAACTAAAAGATTGCACAACTAGAAACAACGCAATAAACCTTTGGCTCAATCACAATCTCATGAATAAAATTCACAAAATAATTACACATTCAGGCAAGAATAACGACACACCTAATGCAAGCACAAAAAGCATAATTTTATTGCATAATAATGATGGCCCTTTCTTACATTTTATAATGGGGTATTTATAAGAAAGCATCTCCTCAATTTGTGTTGAGAGAGAGATATCCTCATGCAATAAAATGCTTTTAAAATATTAAAGAAAACTAAATATATACAAACTAACAATCTAACTAGTGCTTAGAGGGACTTCATGCATATTTTATTCATTAATTGGATGCATGAGCCCTTTACATGTCAAAAACAAAGAAAGCATGAGAGAGAAAGTAGGAGGAAGTCATCAGTCAAGGTGAAAGTGCATGGAGACACCAAAAATAGAAGCTGCCCCTTCACTAGGTGTGTGTCAGAGTTAACTTGCCATCAGAATGTGTTCCCATTGCATGGAAAGCTCTATTCTTGGAACTAGTAGTTAACTATTGGTGCACCTCTGAATTGCAGAGCTACAGACTTACGAAGCTGTAGAGTTGCAGATCTCAACTAGGTTAAAATATCAAAATTTTACTAAGTGTCAAAATTGAAATTCTGGCATCTGGGTTTTGTTCATCTTCATCCTAAAGCTATGTTTGGATGTTTGCCCTTGAATTTCTCTATCATCTCAGTAATCTTAGCAACATATAGAAGATCCAAAGCCTCATACTTTTCCTTGACCTTCTATCTATAGTTTTCCACCTCAATTCGAGTCTCTGCAAAATCTTTGAGTTTGGTATCCAACTCTAATAGTGCTTCCTCTATCTTGAAGGCTTGTCTGATGTCTTCATCACTCTATGCTTCCTCCAAAGTCTTCCTAAAATTTTCCACAACTACCTCAACTAGCAACAACTTCTCTCATCCTTCATCTTCAAAAATTTCCAAGCATGCATCACTGTACAACTTTTTTGCTTCAAAAATTTTCTTTCGGGCTTAGTCCTTGAGCTTGTGTATCTCATCATGCAATGTTTCCATCACTTTATTTCCATCTGAAATCTTTTATATCCAATCATCTATCATGTCTAACTCCTCTCTAATATATACATCAATCAAAATGTGGTACCTTTGCCCTTTTATGACTTGTAGAGTTTGTAAATCCTTGCTCCGTGCCTATACCTCATCCATGATACTGAAGTCTTGCTCCAAAATTTCCAAAATGTTATCAACATTCTCTTGCATAGCATGCAAAAACTTCAAACTTTTTATGATTATAGTGACACCCTTATCCTCAAGGTTATCTTGCAAATCCTAAAAAGCTCTCGAAAATGGACTGAGCCATACACCTTCCCCTTCTCTAAGAATGGTATTCAAAGTCTCCTCAGGGCATTCAGAATCAAGATGACCAATAACTTTAGCTAAATATCCCTTTAAGATCTCAACTTGCCCTCAAAGTGTTCTGATTTCAATATCATCCTATTCCATATGGCTAAGAACCTCCTTGACTCCCATAGTCATCATCTGTCAGGATGTATCCCATGTAGGCTTTCCTAATATAATATATTTCACTTCATAGTCCTCAAGACTAACAGCTTCTAAATTTGTACCTTTCGAAGGGTGAGCCACTTATGCAAATAAGTCATGGTTTTGTGTAGTAGTGACAAACATAAATGGCATTACATCATGTAATGGAGACTCAGGCTTGTTCAAAATCTCTACAATGTCACAAATATCATCCTCTGAAGCACAGAATTGATGCTTGGCACTTCTCATTATTTCCTTCTGAAACCATCTTGGGATATGTCTTTCTATAGCCTTGGCTCTAGATGATAAAGGGATGTGTTCAACTACCTCCTTCCCTCTATCACTCTTGCTTGGAATCTCTTGTTGTGAGGATTCTTCTTCTGTAGTCTCAGTTTCTTTAAATCCTGTAGTTTGATCCTCAACTTCCTGAGAAGGTTGTTGTATACATTCTACTATCTGTGTCTCTTTTGATGGCTCATTAGTAACCCTTGGTTATGGTTTCCCTTGTAATGATGACTCTTTTTGAACATGTTCTTCTTTTGAAGTTAGAGGTGGAGGTGTTACTAAACCCTTATCTACCATCATGACCTAAGGTGGAGATGGAGGAGTGAGATGAGGACCTTGTGTCTCGGGTGGCATCTACATCCAATCTTGTTGTTGAAGTTCACCTATAGGGGTATCGTGGATCTTATCTCCAACTAAATCTACACCCATAGGCATGAAATAAAAATCTAGGATGGAGAGAACATCATCACCTTGCTCCCTTTTCTCATTCACCCATCACTATACTTCATCTTCTGAAGAAGAGAGTTCTACCATTTTAGCTTGGGTGAGTGGTGGGGTATTTGTGGCACTCTTCCTTCTTCCCAATTCTATGGCTTTTGCCAACCGAGTTCTCCTTTGTAGAGGCACTTGCTCCTCCTCTTCATCTAATTTTGTTTCCCCCTCATTTGATTCTTCCTTTAGAATGGTCTCAGGAATAGATGGATTAGGCACTAATCTTTTACGAACTCTTTACCTCTTGTTCATTCTAACCTTGATCCTCTTTTATTTTTGTGGAACCATAGGAGATGTAGGCTCTTCATGTTCTGGAGGAATGGAGGTCTCTAGAATTTCTCCCTCTTCTTTTTGACTTGACAAAATAGGAGGCAATGGAAATTCAACCTGGATATGAGAAGCTCCACCATCCTGGGGTTCTTGGGGACTTGATTCCTATTGCTGGGAAGGGACCTATTCTTCAACATGCTCTACCTAAAACCTCTGAGGATAGGCTCTCTTCCTTTTTGTCTTCCTATCTAAAGGGTGGTAGTATCCCACTTTATGATTAAGCTTGTAGACTATTTCAAGCCTGATAGGAGACTGGAGCACAAAGATAGGAACTGCAACTTTCCTTCCCTTACCCCTTTTTGGGCAAGCATGTGCATGGAAGATCATTGTATCCAAAATTGGATCAAGTGGAAAGGGTTTCTTGATCCAACTATTTGTCATTTGAATGACATGTCTTGCTTGATGATTAATATCATCTCCTTCCTCTCTATCAACTTCTGCATTCAAAATTGGTCTCTCACCATCTTTATCTACATTGAATAGGGGATCCAATAGCTCTTGTGAATCCTGTAGCCTTATCTCATCAGGGATAGTCAAATGGAGAGTCATCTCTACTAAATACAAAGTCATCCTACAATATTCTCTGATGCAGACATCATAATCATCTATGGCATTCATCCAATGATCTTCAATGGCATCCTCATGATAGAAGTCTTTCCTTGCCAAGTTTACCACTTTACCAACATTGTCAAATATGGTTGAGGAGAATTATATTCTTCCAGGGGATAGTTCTCCCATTCCCACTCGAAAGTTAGGATATCCTACTTCCTCTTCACCTGATATGCTCCTACAACTAATGGCCAATCCCAACAAGGTCCCTGATATCTTTTAATCCTCTCGTAAGCTGACTCAATTTGCCTGGATATTTCCATTATGACCAACTTGTCACTTGGGTACCTCGGGAGCTTCTTTGGATTGATAGATGCACCACCCACTCAAATGTATGTGAAAATCTGAAACTAGATGAAATATGCTCTAAGAGTTGTGATCTGTGCCTTAGCTTCATTGGACAATCTCTTCCCATAATCTCCCTTGATAAATTGAATGATGGCAAAGATGAAAGCATCATTTACAACTTTGTACTCCGTTCTTTGTGATGAGAGCTTCTTCTTCACCAATTGAGGATAAACTATATATGGCCATACATTAGGTTCTTGTATACTGCCCTTTTTGTACAACCCAAGATAGTTGGTTGCCCTTACTATAAGTAGATACACCACATAATAAGACATGTAGAACTTCTTCTTGTCCTTTACCTCTGCAACTGATCACACAAGTTCTTGCTAAGTGTAGTGGCCCAATCCAGTGACATCTTTGTGTGTCTGATGGTCTCAATGAACTTGACAATGAATGGAGCAAGATGACCCACCACAAGCAAACCCATGACTCTATTCAGGAGAATGATTGAATATCTGATGTTATCCTTCATACATCCTTGAGTCATATCCACTTTGCTGATTATCTTTCCCTGAGGTGGCTTCTCAATGAATTATAAGGAATATATGATGTTGATGGCCTCCTGCTAATGATCTTTATGCCAACTCTCAGTTGCTTCATATGAAAGTCTAATGAATTGATTGGCTTTGGGCAGATGGAAAACCCTCTCGATGTTATCAAGTCACAGATCCAAGACCACTTCCCTAGTGACTCTCTTTACCACCCTTTCATTAGGAACAAAATGTCGAGATAGGGTCATAATCAATTCAGCTGATTGCATGGTCCTGGGATGTGATGCTACATTTACTAATCCAGAATGGATTAGGGAAGACCTCAAGGATGACCTTTGGGTTGGATAGTTACAAACTCTCAGGAACTCTCCTAAGTTTGTGAGTCTGAGGTCCATGTCTTTGATCTCAGCGTATTTAGCATGTAATCATGATTTTGGGGTTACAGCTTGGAAATTGTAAACAACTAGTTTCGCCAATGATCTGGATGTGTATGTCATTTGATTATATTACCTGTGCATCATGGGAAAAAGAAAACATGATCAATCATTAGATAGTGAAAAAGATTTTTATTTTATTTTTTTTAAAAACATAAGAGAAAAAAATGTCCCCCCCAGGGACTTTTTTTTTTAAAATTTTAAATTTCAAATTCTTTTAACACCTTTTTGCAAAGAAAAATATTTTTAAAAAAAAATTTTTGAACGATGAACGCAAGTACGAGTGCCAATGTACAGGCACACGCATGCTACAAAAGCACCATGCTAAGGTAGGCATGGGAATAGATGTAGGTGTCACACACGCACACCATCTAGCACCATGCATGTGCATGCATGCACCGTGTTGGTGCCCCAAAGAGGGTCGCATGGGTACTACACGAATCACTGCAAGGGCGTAGGTACGAGTGCTACATTGATGACCAAAAGGGGGCCATGTGGGTGCTTCACCCAGTGTCACAAGTAGTGGCACAACAGTTGAGGCACCGCGTGGGCACTATGTACACACAACCAATAAAGGATGCCACTTGTGGCACCACATGCACAATGCTACACAGGTGCAGCATGCATGCCCAAAAGGGTGTTGCACAGAAGCATGTTGCATAGGAGCATCATGTGCATGCAACATGCATGCACCCATGAGGGCGCGTGGCAAACCAAGAAAAAGGGTGATGGGGGTTTTCTTACCTCTCCCTCCTTGCTCTCCCATGAGAAATGAATGAAACAAAGGGGGAGGGAGGGTTTTATAACCCTCTCTCTCCCTCTCACAAAATGAAAAGCATGCCATGCCTCGATGCATGCCCATGTGGGAGAGGGGAGTTTTTTTTTTTTTTTTTCCTTTTTAATTAATTTATTTTTTGATGCAACTTTATAGAAATGTATTTCTCTCGATTCTCGAACTGAGCATTCAAGAGATGAAAAAAATTAGGGGGTCCCCATTCCTAGTGAGGAATGGGGCATGTGTTGTGAATACCACAACTTCAATATGTTCCAATTCTATATCTCTAGTCTCTAAATGTGCATCCTGGAAGCATGATTTATTAGATCCACCTTCAACTTTGAAAACAACTACTTTTGGAGCCATCTTCTTTGCAAGTGAGGAAGATGAGGAAGCCATTTTATCTACACAAAATGAAAATACATTAATCTAAAGAGGTGAAAATTAAACCCTAACAAAACCCTAATTGCTAAAAAACTAGAACCCTCACAAAACTAGTCAAATACCTCATTTAACTCTATTTGTACAATTTAGTGCACTTGCACACATTGAAAGGTGTGGTAAATAACTCAAGATTAGTCATTAAGCGCAATTCTGCACCTGTGTAGGTGCTCACCTAGATATGGTATAGACATGTGCATGTCCACTACTACACACATTTTCATGGGCAATGGGACTAAAAGTTTTGCAAGGTTAAGGGTGCACACCTACACACCTTGATGGGGTGTGCATGTATGCATCCTTACTTATGTTTAGGTTGAAGGGTCATAAATGGTGCACATATGCACACCATTATAGGTTCATTAGTTAGGTTTTGTGAAATGTGTACAGGTATACACCTTTCTTTTAGGAGTTTTTTTTTTAATTTAAAGAAAATAAAGGGGTATACCTGCACACCTAGGATAGGTGTGTAGGTGCGCACCTTTCTTTGGTGAACTTAGTGTGTGTAGGATGTTTTGTGCACCTCTATAGGTATAGAGGTGCACTTGCAGCTACTCAAAGAAGAAAAATGAATGAGGGAAGAAGAAATCTTGGGTATTTATAGGCTCGGGACCATGTACACCTCTTTGGAAGTGTGCAAGTGCATACCTCCAAAGGGTGCACATGCGCACTTGCATGTCTAGCACACTTACGCACCCATGATAGGTGTTCATGTGTGCTAGTACACACCTTAAGATTTTAAACATATTTCTAGTCCAAATTACTTAAATCTAATGATTAATTTTTTTGGCAAGGTTCCAGGCAAGACATAGACTCTAGGTAGAGTCCCAAAAATGACTCAAACCCTAGACTAGGGGTCTAAGAAAGCAAAACATTTACTAGGGGATCCCCATTTCTAGAAGAAATGGGGCATGGTTTGTGAAACCACAACAAATAGTCCCAATAAAAGGGAACAAATGACAAAGGCATTACTTCATCACTAAACATACTTCTAACATATTACATATACCAATTGAATCCTAAATACTCCAAGATTATTTCGAGTCACTTCATAGTCAAAACCTTAGAATCTCAAATCTCCAAGTTTAGAGTGTGTTCAGTGTATTCATTTCCTTTGACATCTTAGAGTGTAGTCTATCATTAGCTTCTATCAACTTGAAAATAATCTTCCAATCTACCGATCCATTTGTTAGGAATTCTTGCAAAATATGTTTATCAATCACTTATCTAACCAGATGAGAGAATCTATTTTGAGGTCTCTTAGTAGGTTATCATTTTTCATTTGAGGTCTTGGGTAATATTTTGAATTTTAATTCATGTAGCTCACATGTTGCCTTTTGATTCTTCCATGAAGAAATTATTTTAGATATTGGATAGCCATTTTGGAATGCATATCCTTATTCTTAGATTACCCTTTTCAAACTTATTTGGAATCTTTCATTCTTAACACCACCTTTCCTTTTTTATTTTCTTTTTGTACATTGACCATGCTTAGACTATCTACCCAAGGCATTGGTGTCATTTCTTAGATTCATTCTCTAGTTGATATCCCTTGCATTCCTTTTTTAAGAACTCTATGAAAACTCTCATGCCAAACAATGACCTTAGCAATTCCTTTGAAAAGACCTTTTTCTTCAACCGATAGGGTTTTGACTATGCCTTGCTACCATCAACATTTCTTTGAAAATAGTAAGATAGTCGATCTTTAACCTTACAAAGTGTTGAGAACTATTGATCTTCAATTACGAATTCAAGATTGAAAGTCCTCTATTACTACAAGTAACATTTGTTCTTCAGTTGGTACAAGAAACAATGTCATCTAAATGTTTTGCTAAAGAAATACATCTTCCCAAAAGTTGAACCTAAAAAAAATTGGTTTATGAAATACATCAAGATAAAATCTTGATTTCACCTAACCCCCAAACTGACACAACTTTGAAATCAAACACACTTGCAGAAATAAACACATGAATAAAAGGAAACACACTTGCAAAAATAAAACACACATGCGAAAAGGATTTTTTTTCACTTTTTGGCCTCAAAGTAATGTTTTAGGAACTGCCCATTGACTAACAATGAAACCAATTCCCCTTGTAAGGAACTCAGCCTAAAAGTATTTTCTCCCATAATCCAATCCACAATTATTAAAACTCAATTTGGTTGCCTGGCTTTTCTTTTACCTTGTCCCACAGAAGGACAATGTCGAATATTCTAAAAGATTTTATTATGGCCCACTTGTCAAACCACCTTTTGATGATGGCCTAATGTTTTTCCATATGCTCTAAAATAGTAATTTGTTTCTCATCCATCTCCAAGGGATTCATTAGTTTGATCTAAACCCTGTCAGCATCTTCATCATACCCACTCATGAATTTCAAAACTAGAATCCTGAGGTTAAGTGGGAATAGTGGCTCTTGTTCATAAACACATAGGTATGACCCGATATTCCCAAAGAATTCTTGACCCTAACTTAGTTTGTCCATAATGCATATCTGAGTTGAGTATGCCAATCTTTAGGATTTTCCTTCAACAAATGTCTTATTACCATGATCAAGCTCTTTTTTGTAGATTTGGCCACACCATTTCTTTACAGATAGTAATTTGAAGAGAACTTGATTATAACTTGATTATCTAGCACCCACTGGGTAAGGAATTTTTATGCAAAGGTTGATCCATTATCACAAACTAAAAAGAATGGCATCCCAAATTTGGTAACTATATGTTCTTCCAAGAAGTCTGTAACCACCTTTGCCATACAATTTCTACAAGTCTCGACTTCTTTCCAACATGTGCAATAATTTGTATTTGTGGGAATGAACATATGTCCTATCAATGATGGTGGGTTTACTAGACCAATAAAGTCTAGGCCCCTCTTTTGCAAAAGGGTGTACCTCAAACACTGGTTGTAATGGCATCATCAGATATCTCTCTTTGTTAGTACTAGCTTGAAAAATGTGGCAATCACACACATGTTCAAAAGTATCCTTGAAGATTGTAGGCCAAAAATAGTTGAATCTCAATATCATATGGGCCATAGCTTCTACTAATCCATGTTCTATACCATACTTATCATAAAATTGCTCCAAAACCTCTTTTACTTCTTCTCGTGCCAAACACATTACATAGGTTCCTCCATAGTTTCTTTTATATAATTTCCTATTTTGTAGCATGTAAGATTCACATTTCATCTTGAGACCTCTATGTTAGGATTTATCCAATTGGGGTACTAATTTTGTAAAAGATGGTAAATAATATCTTGGTACCAAACATTTGTTATTATACCTTGATCAATATCAACTTGAGATACTATAATCTTCTTTTGTTGATCTTCTATGTCAATTTCATTGTCAAACCTGAATTGATTCTCATTTTCAATCTCATTATTAGCTATCATCTTTGTCAATCCTTATCCTCTCTCTAACTTCATTGGTTGATCTCTAGATCAAACTCGTGCAATATCACCATCTATTTTCCTCATCTTTCACCCAATTTGTTTTGCATACACTTTACTCCTTTGTATATAATGACAAAATTTCTTGACTACATTTATCAGAGAAAAAGACTATTTATTAAGATCAGAATAATTCATCTCAACATTCTTTAAGGACAACTCTTGAAAGCAATAGGCCTTTCATCCTCTTTATCTTTCTTCTGTGTAAGAATTCTAGCGCATGAATGCTCTAAAGAAAAAGAGTATATTTTAAATGGAAATTCATAATCCAAATCGACAAGTACTTGAGCTATGGAAATAACCACTTTGGTGTCCTCAAATGATTTCTTAATTTTTGGAACCCATTCTATTTTTCCTCCTTTCTTGACCAAATCATTAAGAGGGCACACTATCTTAGAAAATCCACTTTTAAACTTTCGCACAAAATTTATCTTCTTGAAGAAAGATTTGATATCTTTATGACTATGTGGAGGTGACAACTTTAAAACAACTTCAATTCTCTCAGGATCAATGAAAATTCCATCTTTAGAGATAATATGACCTAGGAGCTTTCCTTTAGTAACCCCAAATGAACATTTCTTGGGACTAAGTGATATGCCATATTTATGACATCTATTAAACACTTGTCCAAAATCTACAATGTGAGTGCTTTGATCCTTTGAAAAGATGATCAAGTCATCCATGTAGATAACTATACATTTTTTTATCAACCCCTTGAAAGCTTCATCCATGGCATGCTGAAATGTAGCCCCTATTTTTTATCCATTGAAACTTTGTAAAACTTTATCAAGTGAAGGTAGAGGGTAGTTATCTTTTTGAGATGCTACATTCAAATTATCAAAATCTACACAAAGGCAGATATATCTAGTCTTTTTCCTCATCAAAATGAAATTAGCTACCCATGTAGAATGGTGTATGGGAAAGATAATCTTGGCATAGAGAAAATTCTTAACTTCTTTTATTATCAATAGTTCAATCATGGGATTAACAGTTCTTTACCTTTGTCAGAAAGATTTGGCATCTGGTTTCAATGAAATGTCATGTGTGATGATATCAAGATCATATATTTTGAGCTCTTCATAACTCCAAGAAATAATATCTTTGTACTCTCTTATTAATTTGAGCATATCTTTATTTTCCTAAGCTTTGTGCACCCTTACCATTCTAGGATCTTCAACAGTAGCCAGACTATATGAATCACATTCTTTAATCCCTTTCTCTTTAATTGTTCTCTTGTTAAATCTTGACTCATCATGATCAAAAATTTTCTCCAACTCAACCATTCCCTTAGGAATAGTGTTGGTTTTCAAATTGAGAATCCCATCTTCATCTTCAACTTCTTACTCATGTTTTTCATCTAGAGTGTCATCAATCTCTTGTCCCTTAAAATGGTCATTGCATACGATAAACTCAAGTATGTATTGTTCATCCTAGAATACTTGGAAGTTCATAATGTTGTCTAGGATGGATGAGGAAGAAACCAATTCTACTGAAAATCCTATCAATTTTTTTCTCTCAATGGGTTGTAATGCACTAGTTGAAATTGCCATGGCATCTGCTACCATGTTTCTCTCTCTAGGGATGAATCTTAGGTTCAAACCTTTGAAGTCATCCATTAGATCCCATAATATCTTTCAATAAGTGTGTAATCTCCTATCATTACAAGAATAAATTGATTTCACTTCTCTAATCACCAACTGGGAGTCTCCTTTGATTTTGTGAGCTTTCATTCCCTTCTCTAATGTGAAGAGAAGTCCATAAATCAAGGCTTCATACTCTGCAACATTATTAGTACATCTAAACTATGATCGATATGTTGTATACAAAGACATAACTTTTGCATTGATTAATTCAATATGTACATTGGCTCCTAATTTGTGCTTAGAGCTATCAATTGGAGTGTCCAGATTGGATCTTCTTTGGGTTCCCTTGACTATGCTTGTTCTTCCATAGCTTTTCCTTTGTTTGAACCTTAATGGATTGTTTCTTACTGATGCATTGTAATCTTTCCTATAGTAGACTTGATGATTTTTCATTTTTTATCTTTCATATGGGGAATGTATGTTTCTTTTTCTAATCTTGAATTTCCCCAATTCATTCTATAATTTAGTCTACTTTAGACTTAGGATGAATGACTACCGAAGTCCAACCTTGGCCTTTAATAAAACATCTCCTTCTTTGGATCCTAATCATTCCTAGTGAATAAGAAGACAAGCCTCCACCATCTAACAAGGTATCATTATATGATGCATTAAGATCAACTATCTCTTCTCCATCCTTCCCTACAGCTTCAAAATGTATGTGGAATTTAGATTTTTCATAAGTACTTCTTTTGGAATGTGGCCACTCTTTATTTCCATCATCTATAACCAAAAAAATACTTCTTGGCATTGTGAAAATTCAAACTCTAAATGACTAATTTAATGCAATCTCCAAAATATGGTAAGAAGCAACACATTTGGGTCTGCTTCTTCACCTAAACATTGTAAGTTGGCCACCATGCTATCTATGAACTACATTACAATTTTTTCTTTTGGGATCTGAATCATGGATCTTACATCTTGTTCATATGATGTTTTAGTTGAAGTAGTATCAAAAGTAACCACTTTATAAGAGCCTAAATCAAATTGTAGGAATGCCACCTTGTTTGTGCAGTGTATTCTATAATCTTCATTTTCAATTTTGGCTCTGCATCAATCTTGATATGATTATTCAACCCTTTCCAAGGTAACCACAGTTGAGTAAAATCTATTGAAAACCATCCTCATAAGCACTTTGTCCACTCTATAATTAGTAGTAATCCATATGTTATAGGAATTTCAAAAAAATGTATATCTATGATGTCTTGAATTTGAGGATCAACTATCAATTGTATCCGAATGTCTTTCAACACACGGATAACCTTTACTTCCATTTTGTTGATTTGTATCACTATTTGATTAGATGGATGAGGAGTGACTCCCAACCTTTGTGCTATCAAAAGTGGCATAACATTGCAAGAAGCTCCTAAATCAATTAGGCAATTGTGAATATTCTTCCCATACATTCTGATGCTAAGAAAAAAGGGAGGCACCTCAACCTTGTCTTTAAACATAGTTGGCATGGCCTCCAAAGCATTGACCTGTTGAGATATTTTCTTTTGAAGAACAATATTCATATTATGTGGTGCTTTTGTATGATTTAGAGTTTTCATTAGTGCTTCTTGCTAATTATGACAGTTTTGCAATATTTTGAACATGGACATGTTGGCCTTTGTTCATTTCAAATCTTCCACTGCACTATACTTTTCAGTAGACAATGTAGGATTTTTCAAGATTGTAGGCACATATCCTTGGTTTTGATTTTTTTTGTCCTCCATATGGGGGTTTGATAGGTACTAGATTTTTATTCTCTCTTAGGTCTCAAGGAGTTGTTTGTAATGGAGGAGGTATACCATCAATCATGGATTCCTTTTGACTTTTCAAATTTTAGATATTTTGATTATCATTCTGAAAAGAAAACATTTTCTTGGGTTGAGTATCTAGTTCCTAACTAAATGGACAAGACAATTATTCATTGGCTGGTTGTTCCATTCCCATGTTATGTGAAGAATCATAGGATTCTAGCATCATGGCATTAAATTTCATATGGGACTCATTAGTATTTCCCATTGGATTTTGATTTACTTGCTAATTTCTATTGCAATAAGAACCATCAATTTTTGGTACATTCTAATTATTGTCATACTAATTGATGTCCACATACTAGGCATTGATTTTGATATTATCTATAGGAATACTTACATTGTTTGGATGAGTGTTCCATTGTTGATTTTGTCTTTAGTAATCATTATTGAGATCAAGAGGATTGTAATTGGTTCCTCCATTATTATTTCATTTATTATTGTTTCTACTGAAATTCCTATTTTAGTTCTAACCATAATTGTTGTTGTTGTAGGGACCAGGATTTATTCTTTGAAAGTTGTTATTCGATCCTTGTGAAAACCTCAAATGGGTCAACTCATTAGTGATTTGATACATGGTTGTGATTTGAGACATGGTCTTCTTCATTTGGCCAAGCTCAAATGCAACATTATTCTCTATTTCAATAGATGCTCCTACCTTTTGCTCAAATGAAACAACTTTTGGATATTTATATCCTAGGTATGTTAAAGTTGGAACTTGTGCAATGGGTGTCTACTATAATAGAGTTGGATTCATTGGTATGAATTAGTTAGGCATCGATGGTGCTCCAACATGATATGTTGGTATTGTGATAATAGCTTGGGTTGGGGGCATCAATCCTCCTCCATTAGGATTGGCTTGTTTCGTGAAAGTAATTGCTTTTGAGAAGAATTTTTCCAATGTTTCCATATTTGTAATAGGAAGTCTCATTAGAAAACTTCTTGTGAGATGGTCCATAGAATTCAAATAAGTCTGAATCATAGCTTCAATGGGTATAGCGTATGGTGTTTCCAACTTATGGTATGCCATATGAAAGTCATAATTGAAACATGAAATCATTTCGACTGGGTCCCTTTTGATTGATATGAATTAATGATGTATCACAACTGGGTTGATGTAAGTTTTGAATTATTCCAAGAACAATTTCTCAAAAGTGTCCTAGTCTCTGACACATTATTGTGGTAAATTGACATACTAATTAAAGGAAACTTCTCCCAATGAGTATGGGAATAAATGAAGAACCACATTATCATTAGCAATTTTCTTTCAACTGAAAATTTCTTTGAATACCTTGATGGGATCTTCAGTTGCTCTTGTCTCTTCATAGATGAACCTAAGGAAAAATTTATCAGGATTCTAAGGAAGATCATTGAGTACTCCTATCAAGTTGATTGGTGAGTCTACAACATTTGCAAAAAAATTCATTGGTGGAGGATTTTGTGGAATGATAGATGGTTAGTTTTGAGGAAAAATTGAGAAGATGATGAAATATTGAATGGAACTGAGAGAATTATGGGAAATCCTTTTTCGCTGCAAGGCTTACAAAAATGACTGAGTACTAAGAACTCTAGTTCACTATCTAGGGATCTTAAAGCTCATTGAAACATGGATGTTGGATCAAGATCTTCCAATTTGCTTCAATTCTAGAAAAATTACACCTTTGCAGAAGCACACTTTCTCAAAAATATAGTGCACCTATAGTCAGTGATCAACAAAATATTTTCTGAACTCATAAAAAAAAGTAGAATTTTGAATTTTCAAGCTTATTTTTCTATTCCAAATGGTTCATGCCCTCCTTCTTGCACCACTTCTTTGAGCTATCATTTTGCATGATGCTTAATGATAGAAATCCTTTCGAGCTCTCTTCAAAAGATGATCTGGAATCAACTCCAAGGCTCTAGGCAATCTTACAACCTATTGGAATCTGCTTACTTGAAGATAAATGTGTTTGTTCACAAAGAGGAATTTCTAGTTCATACCAATTTTGGATAAGATGATCAATCTACTTTTTGTTTCAAAATTAACCACAAAAAGAGATATGTTTTTCATATTTTCAATTTTTAAATGAATGCAATCTAATAGTGCAACTATATGAATTCCTAATTTAACCAAGGGTTAGCAAAGAAAATAATAAACATAAGGTAATGAGAGATAAAAGTATATAGCATGAAAGGGAAATTCTTAATGGACACAAACCATGGTAACAACATGTCTATGAGTTGAATAGTTGAAAAGATCAGGTGAGAAACCAATGAAAGTAGGAGCAGTGCTTCCTCAAATCCACTGATTGAATTGTAATTGGGAATTTAGTTAAACCAAAAGATGTTTCACTTCTTATCAAATCACAAGGCCATAGAAAGTGAACTCATGCAAGACGAGATGCTATGTAGGAACAAAGGGATGATCTCTTCTCCAACTCTATATGTCAATAGAATTTTTCAACATGATGCAAACACTAGAACTAAAAATATCGCATGATCAAATTAACACAACCAAACTATTAGCTCCATTATTATCATGAACAAGAATCCACAAAAATAACACACTCTAGCGAGAATAACTACACTCAAAATGAGAGCACCAATAGCATATATTATTGCATCAAAATAATGCCATGGAATACATGTTACATTCCTAAATTTATAAGAAATTATCTCATTAATTTGTGTTGAGACTGAGAGATCTCTTCATGCAAAAATATGCTTAGAACTAATAAAACAAATCTAATTATGTGTAAAATGACTCTCTAAATGGTGCTAAATAGGAATCCATCATTGTTTATATTCATTAATGGGTGAATAAGCTTTTACATGATTTAAAACAAAGAGAGAAGCAATAGATAAGAATAAGGAAGCTGTAAGAACATTTGGGAGTCTCTGGAAGCTCTAAAAATGGAAGTTGGCCTTCTCTAAATGTTTCTATGAGTTAAAATGTCGTCAGAATGCATTTTTGGTGCCTGAAAAACTCTAAATTTGAAACTACCAATTAACTATCAATGCACCTCTGAATTATTCAAAAAAATTGGAGCACCTCAAAAGTAGTGCACCTATACACCTGTGCACCTAGGCAATAGGTTCAAAAATACAAAATTTTCCCAAGTGCCAAAACTAAATTTTTAGCTTTTGGGTTTTCTTCCTCTTTATACCAGAGCAATGTCTGAATGTTTTCTCTTGAATTTATCTATAATCTCTATGACTTGGGAAGATTTCAAAAAATATAAAGTCTCTTATTTATGCCTGACTATTTGTCAATAATTACTAATATCCATTTGAGTTTGTGCAAAATCATCAAGTCTCAACAATACCTTTTCAGTCTTGCATGCTTGCCTAATATCTTCATTAGATGAAGCATCCTCAAAATTTCTTTGGAATTGTTCAATTACTACTTGTACTAACTTAAGCTTCATCTTCCACCCATCTTCAAAATCTCAAAGGAAATGGCATCATAATACATCTCTGGATTCAAAATTTTCTCTTGAGACTAGCCCTTTAACTTTTGAATTTCTTCATGGAGTACTTCCATGACCTTATTTCTAAAAACTATCTTCTTGATCCAATCCTCAAGTTTATCAATCTCATCTGTTGTATATAGTTTCATGAGTGTATAATACCTTTGACCTTTTACTATTTTGAGTTCTTGAAGGTCTTTCCCCTAGGTATGTACCTCATCCATAGTTCCAAAATCCTAGTCTACTATAGATACCAGATTTTCTACACTAGAATGCACATTATGCAATAGGTTCAAATTGACATGTATTATCTCTACACCCTTTTTCTTAAATTTTTCATGTTGCTGACATGCTCCCAAAACTGAATCAACTTGGAGACTACCCTTATCTCTCCTTTCTAATGTCATAGCGAAAGTAAGCTCTGGGTGGTCTTGATCTAATGGACCTACAATTCCATGGAGATATCCTCTTAATAGCTTGTTTTCTCTACACAAGTTTATTATTTCAAACTCATTATCATCAAAATGCCTGAACACCTCCTTGATGCCCATGGTGACCATCACTTTAGTTGCATCTATTGTGGGCTTTCCTAATAGGACTTGTGTAATCTAATAGTCCTTAGGAGTCAAATCTTTAGTTTCAGCATGGAAAGGAGGAATGGATATGTGAGCAAGTAGGTCCTAATATCCATTCTTCATTATGAAGGTCAATTTTTGTGCGTACCCATAGGTGGCTCAGGCCTCTTGATGGATTCTACAAGTGCATCCATACTCTCCTCTTGATTCAGGTTCAACTATCACTTTTGTCAAACCATGACTTCCATTTTCAACCAGGCTAGTGTAATGCCCTTTGGGACATATATTTAGTTGGCAAGGATGACTACCTTGCAAGCCCTTTTCCCTTATCCCTCCTTTTTGGAGTCTTCTCCTTCTACAAGACATCAAAATTTGGTATCCCTATATTTTTTGTATCGAAAGCCCTAACCTCTATATCCCAAGAAGTTTTTGAGGTTCTTTGAGTATCTATCCTTCCTTGAATACTTCATCTACTGGTCTCTTCCCAGGCTCTTCTTTATGTACTTGTCTCTTTGCTTCAATGACATGAGGGAGAGGAGTGGCTAATCCTTCTTTCCAAAAATGAAAAATCCTACAATGGTGTGTTGGAATAACCACCAACATTCCCCTTCGACATTCGTGACATGGCATAACTACCTCATGTTTTCTACAAGTCTAGTGGTTGTATTAGGCATTAATATGCCAATTTTTTGGTGCAACAACAACTCTAGCTTGCAGTAACAAAGGGTATTAGAGCTTGGTAACAAGTTCAAATCTCCTTGGGTAACACTGGGGGGGGATTTTGGACTAACTTCCAATGTTCCCCTTTGAGATTTGTGACATAGTTTAACTAACTCATGTGTTCTAAAAGTCTAGTGGTTATATCAGGCATTAATAGGTTGATCTTTTGCTGCAATGACAACTCTAGCTTGTAACATGGTGGTGGTTAAGTACCTAGAGATCCTTGTAATAGAGGTGGCATTTGATTCTAATCCTCTCCCAAAGGTTGGTTTGGAGGTGTATGTCATATTTTATCACTCACCATTTTAGTCCCTACTGGCATAAAGTTAAAATCATACATGTTGAAAATATTTGGTCCACCCCCCTCTTCATCCATCCACTACTATTGGTCATCCTCTAAAGTTGTAACCTCAATAGGTTTCCTAGGAATAGATGGTGATGTGATGGTAGAGCTTCTCCTTCCCTGTTCCTAAGCAACCCCTACCAAGTGTGTCCTTTGACTCAATGAAAAATTATCTTCTTCATCATGTTCATCCTCTTTAGGGATGGCTTTGGGGACTAGAGGAAAAGTTATAACCCTTCCTTGTATCTTCTTCCTTCTAGTCCTTTTGATCGTAGGTCTACCTTTAGCTTTCTTGGTAGCTGAGGGAGAGGCCTCTTCCTCTAGAGTAGGTGGTGACACTTCCTTTGCTTCCTACTCTAGCACTTGTTATTGTTCCTATTCTAGGGGTTGTTCCTATTCCTATTCTAGGGGAGACACTTGTGGAATATCCCAAGTTTGAGCTACTCCTTTATTTTGAGGCTATTGGTTCTTAGGTTCTTGAGCTACCTCTTAGGCTTGAGTAGCCTCTTGTTGTTGTGGTTCTTCAGTTTCAGGCTCAACTTTCTTGGGAGAAGCACTTTTCCTCTTATTCTTCCCTTTGTCCTCCCTCAAGTAACCAACTTCTCTGTCATGCTTATATACTATTTCCAACATAAATGGAGATCACATAGGGAAAGTTGGTACTATTACTTTTTCACCTTTACCCTTAACTAGGCATGTTGTGGCTTAGAGGGTGATTGTTTGAGGAACTAGGTCCAACTTAAACTACTTCTTGATCCAATCTCTTGCCAATTAAATTACATGTCTTTCCTTGTGATTGATATCTATGTTCTCTTTCCTATCCACCTTTGCATTCCTAATTGGTCTATCAAATATCTTATCCTGATTGTACAAGGGATCTAAGACCTCTTGAGTGTCTTTTTTAACAACCTTTAATAGGATCTTTATCTTCAAGTCACTTCCTACCAAATATAGCTTCATCCTACAATAATCCCTAATTTAGATATCATAGTCATCTATTATGTTCATCTAATGATCCTCTATTGCATCTTCATGGACAAATTCTTTTCCTCCAAAAGTTTAACTCTGCCAATATTGTCGAATAACAAGCAAGGGGAGTTGTAATCTTCTAAGGGATATTGATCCCATTCAACATCAAATGTCATGATATCATATTTTTTCTCAAATTCAAATGGACCTATAGTGATAGGCCATACCCAAGTCTTCTTATGTTGTTTCCTTACTATGTCATTCACAAATGTGAGTTGCCTTACAATCTCTAGTAAAATGAGCCTATTCAATGGATATCTCTGGAGTTTCTTAGGATTCACCATTGTACCTGCTACCCTTAGGTAGGTGAATATCTTGAGTTTGATATAGTAGGCACCCATCTCTATAGTCCTTTTCACTTCCTTCATTGACATCCTCTTGGCATAGTCACCCTCAATGAACCAGATGATTGCAAAAATATTTTTGAACTAAATTTAATAAAAATTTGGTGATTTAGGTCATATTAAATCTTAAATTATTGGCCAAATTACTATCAAAAGTTTTCCAAAATTCAATAAATAATGAATATTCACCATTAAAAAAAACCCTAAATGAAAGCATCATTCACTATTCTGTACTTCTTGCTCTATTTTGTGAGCTTCTTCTTTACCAATTGGGGATATATTGTGTAAGGCCAAGCATTCACATCATGCATGCTTCCCTTCTTATATAATCCTAGATAGTCATTTGTCCTTGTCAAAAGTAAATACACCAAGTATGGTGTAATGTAAAACTTTGGGTTGAGTTTGACTCCTACCAACTGCTCATCTAAGTTTTCACTTAGTATTATAGCCCAATCAATTGGTATTCTAGCCATTTTGATGGTCTTGATAAAATGTACCATCTAGATATTCAAGTGCCCAGCTGCTAGTAAACCCATAATCCTACTCAGAAGCACAATGGAGTATCCAATATCATTGCTCATGTATCCTCTAGTCGTATCTACCTTGCCCAATCTTCATCCCATTGGTGTTCTATCAATCAAGAATGATGATTGTATGATCTCTTTAGCTTCCTTTTCATGTTCCTTGTACCATATTTTGGCTTGATGATAAGTAATTTTCACATATTCATCTACTCTCAGAAGATGGAATAATTTCTCAATGTTCCTTGGTCTTAAGTCCAGGACTATCTCCCCTGTTATACTCTTCATAATTCTTTTTTCTAAAACATAGTTCTTTTCTAAGGCCATGAGAAGCTCTAAAGATTGCATTGATGTAGGATGTGAGGCTGCATTAATCAAGCTTGATCTGATAAGTATTGATACCATTAGGGACCTCTTCTTAGGCTTTTTGCAAAGTGCCAGGAATGTGTTGTAGTCAATATGTCCCAATTTTGTATCCCTAATCCCTATTTGTCCATTCTAGAAGCATTATTTCTTAGAAGCACCTTGAAATTTGAAAACAATTGGTTTTGAAGTCATCTTCTCTGCAAGTGAGGATGATGAGGAAGACATTTTATCTACATAAAATGTAAATACATTAATTTGGAGAGCTAAAAATTAAACCCTATTTTCTAATAACCAAACCCAGAACTCAAAACGCTCACAAACGAGTTAAATCCCCCATTTAACTTTATTTATGCAATTTAGTGCACCTATCCACCTTGATAGGTTTTCTAGGTGAGCTAAATGAATTAAGAGTAGTATTAAGTGCAGTCATGCACCTGCATAGGTGCATACCTAGATAGGGCGTGCACATGCACATGTGCATGTGTGCCACTACACACATGCACATGTGCAATGTGACTAAAGGTTTTGCAAGGTTAAGGGTTTGTACCTATGCACCTTGATGGGGTGCGCATGTGCACACCCTTACTTATGTTTAGGTTGAAGGGTCAAGAATGGTCTGGATATGCACACCTTGACTACGTGCACATATGTGCGACATTATAGGTTCATTAGTTAGGTTTTGTGAAAGGTGTGCATGTGCATACCTTGGATATGTGCATAGGTGTGCACCTTTCCCTTAGGAGTTTACATTTTTTAAGTTTTTTAAATGCAAACAAAGGTGTGCACCTATGATAGGTGTGCACCATTCTTTGCTAAACTTAGTGTGTGTAAGATGTTTGCCACACCTCTATAGGTGTAGAGGTGCACTCGCAGTTGCTCAAAGAAGAAAAATGAATGAGGGAAGGGGCGGTTCTAAGAACTTATAGACTTGGGACCATTTACACCTCTTTGGATGTACACACCTATGTGTCCACCTCCAAAGGGTGCACATGCACACTTGCACACCCATGATAGGTGTGCATGTGTACTAGGTGTGCTAGTGCACACCTTAACCTTTTAAACATATTTTTGGTCCAAACTAAAATATAACAACTAGGTTTTATAGAAAGGCTTCCAGGAAAGCTATAGACTCTAGGTAGAGTCTTGAAAAGGACTTAGACCCCAAACTAGGGGTCTAGGAAAGAAAAATATTTACTAGGGGGTCCCCATTTCTAGGAAAAATGGGGTGTGCATTGTGAAACCACAGCACAGTATAACATTTTTGA